>JAULBR010112933.1:0-19781 GCA_032355825.1 Melanodrymia aurantiaca
ATCTGCCGGCGTTGAAAGGTATGCAATGAGTCAAGACTCAGGGCTGTAGTGGGGGTGTCGTCACTTTATGATGACGCAGATATAGGTTTGAAAGCGCTTCATATGCCGGCGTTGAAAGGTAAGCAATGACTCAACACTCAGGGCCCGGTTTAATGGAGAGATTATAACGTCACTTGCGACTGCCTTACGTAAATAACAATGTTTGAGGACAATAAAGCGGTCACAGGGGGTAAATTCAAGTATCGTGGCCGCAAAACGTCGTAGATATAACTTACAAGTATCGATACACGCAACTGTGGCAGCGCAATCGTTAGGACGACGTTACGCTTTCATTGGGTTAAGCAACGTTCATTAAACAGGCCCCATGGCTGTAGCTAGTGGGTGTGTCATTACGGTACGGGGACGCCGATATAGGCTTGAAGGCGCTTCATATGCCGGCGTTGAAAGGTAAACATTGACTCAACAGGGCCGTAGTGGGGGTGACGTCACGGTACTGGGACGCCGATATAGGCTTGAAGGCGCTTCATATGCCGCCGTTGAAAGGTAAGCATTGACTCAAGACTCGGGGGCTGTTATAGTGGGGGTGACGTCACGGTATGATGACGCCGATATAGGCTTGAAGGCGCTTCATATGCCGGCGTTGAAAGGTAAGCAATTACTCATTGTCACAGGGCCGTAGTTGGGGTGACGTCACGGTATATAGTGACGCCGATAATTATAGGCTTGAAGGCGCTTCATATGCCGGCGTTGAAAAGTAAGCGACCAATGGCGGACCAAGAAAATCCATTTGGGGTTGGGGGCAATGAAGCATCTAGTAAAAGAAATTTAAAAAACCAACGTAAAAAATGATAATTGATATAATTATAATACAATTATAACTCGCCTAGATTCTCCTCGGACGATGACTCGACACTCAGTGTCTTAGCTAGCGGGGGAGGGGACAAGGGAGGGCAGCTGACCCCCACCTCCCAAATCGAGATTTTAAAATTTCTTGGGAGCAAGACAGTATCTTACGTCTTCCATGTGTTTTCGTTCCAAGAATTCATCTGGCCCCTCCCCCAACCCCGCCATCTCCACAACAAAATCTAGTTACGGCCGTATTGTATTGTGGTCTTATTGTATAAAGTTTGTTGCTTACGTTACAGTGAAATTTGAGGTAGAAAAACACACGCAAGCACGCATGCACGCACACACCACATACACGCACGCACACACACTCTCTCTCTTTCTCGCTCACACACACACACACACGCACACCCACTCTCTCTCTCTCGTTCACACACACACACTCTCTCTCTCGCACGCACGCACGCGCACACACACACCCACACTCTCTCTCTCACACACACACACACACTCTCTCTCTCTCTCTCTCTCTCTTTCTCTCTCGCTCTCACACACGCACACACGCACGCACACACACACACACTGTGTGAAATTCTTTTTTAAGGACACACCTCCTTTTATGCCAAGGTTCAAAATTGACATGTCTGTTATATATATACGTATCACTATACAACTTACGAAAGATGACTGCTTTGACGTATAATGTGTATCTTTAATAATTATTGGTTTTATTTTAGAGATTTCTGAAGGCCGAGTGATGTTTACACAAAACCCGGCTCTGTGTCATGTTGATACGATATCGTGGGACGATCTCTGCAGACAACGAAATAATTCTGTCGCTTTTCTCGACGCTCCATTCTCGCAAAAGTGTAAGTAGAAAAAAGAGACGAACTTTTGTTTTGGCGGGAAAAGCGTGATAACGGAGTTAAGCGAATTATACTTAAATTATTTGTTTATCTACATTATTATATACATTTATTATATGATTGTAAACATCAAAAGAAATGTAAACTCATTTATATCACGTAAAATTTATCCTGACCATGTCATACGAATAGATCGCCAAAACACGCACCTAATTGTTTTACCCCCGTGTGATAGCCGTTTTCTTATACCCAGTAAGTGCACGTACGGAAATATCCGATAAGTTCCGAGTGGAATTTTCACACTGTAAATGCATGTACGGAAAAGTCCGAGAAGTTCCGACTGGGATTATCATACCCAGAGGCGTGTTCAGAGACGCGATATTTCGCGTAAACTCGCGTGTAACTGGTACCAATCGTGTTCTATCATATCACATTCATTTAATATTGGTACAAAATCCAGTCTAGCGTGAACTCGCGATATATTTGTTCTCTGAACAAAGGCCAGGTATATGCAGTAAATATGAACTGATATCTTCAATATACACCCCAAATATTTACATGGGAATCTTTTTTGTAGTTTCTTCTTTCACACCAATAAATGATTAGGTATTATTTACAAACATGTTGTATTTGGAAATTACACATAAAAGATCAGTTCAATGCTAATCTATGTGGGTTCAGTGTGCTCCTGAGACCATGTGTCAATATAACTGTGTTTGATATCTAATAGGGTATTATAATTATTATTAAAAAATGTATTGTTAAACAAACTTTATCTTGTAATTTTGTATTAGATATCTAACCAATAATGCCAATGATGGCAGCCATCTTACTATTTTATGATCCTCTGACAGTGACCCGTTTGGGCTATTTTTCATTCCAACTAGTGATCCAATACCGGTCAATCAAGGGCTGTGGTATGTGCTATCCTGTCTGTGGGAAAGTCGTTAAAAAACATGACTTTATCTTACTATTTTGGAAATATCCCATGACCGATGTAATGATTGTACCACAGTGGTATCATTAAACAAACAAAATATATCTTTAAATTTATCTCAAGATATGCATTTGGCCATGTCAATGTTTTGTCGTCTACATTGTAACGTATGCAGTACAGACAATGGCAGTCTCAGATGTTCATCCCTCGGTGTGTTGTTGTCATTCATGTCATGTATTTGTTTATTCGGTTAATTTTGCCAAACAGAAGCAGTCTATTTTTTCACAACTCTGTGTTGTCAACAGGATGTCTTGTTTTATTTTTGTACAATGTTATTGTGAATCAGGAAATTTATTTTGTTAACCCTTTGACTGCAAACCTGTAATTGAAGGTACAGACTTTATCTGCATGTTTTTTCTTCTTCTAATTATTAAAAAGTTGATTTGTTTAATGACACTAATGGCACTAATTGATTAATAATCATCGGCTATTGGATAGCAAACACATGGTGTTCTTGCCATGCATGATCTCAGAAGAAACTGCTGCCGCCATTTGGAGAATGGTTTATTCATTTTTAATTCCATATGTTATCATTGTGGCTGTTTTATAGCCTAGCAACATAATGGATAAAAATAATAAACCATAGACTGATATTTACCCAAACCATTATAGTTTGTTTTCATTCGCATTTGGATAGTCGGGACAATGGCAGAACTTAATTTATTATTTTCTTGTTTTTACACCCACTCTATTTTTTTCAGAATTTTGTTATATACAATGACTGTAATACAATTATTTAAAAAAATTAAATATAAAAAATTTTAAAGGTTATAATTGATGGGATTTTTTAAAAAACTATGGAGGAATTAATATACAGACATGTGCTGAAAATACAATGCTGACTTTCATGTCGGCAATTCCAATACAAGAAGATGATTTAAAACAGATTTTAGTATGTAAACCTCAACGAACGATCCATTCATACATTCTCTTGAACTAATTTATATAATTAATTTTGGCTGTCAAATTGTCAATTAAAGACAATAATATATCCCAAAATGAGCATTGCATTTTTACTGTATGTCAGTTTATATTATGTGGTGTTCAAGGACTCTGGTGACACTGATTGTAATGTAGACAGTACTGAGATGTTGTAACATGTCAGTCGCTATCACACAGTGATGAAGATAATATATTTATTATATCACATTATTACATAAGCTGAAGTATTTTGATCCGTTATCTCTTCTACATGTTAAACTTTATGTCGACCTCTGAATTATTAAATGACAATTGAGCCAATAAAAAGAATTTAAATACCTTTTTTTTTTGTGCACTGATTATCCTTTTCCTGATACATTAAATAGCTTGTAGCGTTTATTGATATGAACTCCAGATTTTATGACCAATAAAGTTTTGTTCTTCCTTCTTAAATCTGACCCAGTGAGCGATGCAAACCTGAGGCTGAATCTAAGTGAATGGTTTGCCATCTTGACTGTGCTTTGACCACTGTAAACAAAAGCATGTGACGCCAGGTACATATTATCTCTTGCTGAACCTAGATTACTCGGGAATCTCAGGATTTTTTTTCTACAGTTTGTATACTTTTCTGTTTTATAATCGTGAAAACGGGAACTCCGACTAAAATATGCCGTTCTGCATACCAAGCAGTTGGAATACTTTTATTCATCGAAGAGTGATTTAAATATTGACATACAGAAGTGTTTGTGGATAGAAATGTGGAGTTAAAAAGTCGATATGAAGGACCAGTTGAGGTTGGATTCTGGGATAAAGAGGGTGACGTCTGCTGGTAAAGTGATGCGAGCAGACGTCAAATTGACGACCGTTATGCTGTGTCAATGCTTCACAGGCTGTGTCTCAATGAGACGGAAAAACAATTCAATACAGGTATGGTAAATACAATGTATATACAGCAAAACAAACAAAATTACATTGTATGAGTCCTAATCACATGTATTTGACATCTGTGATTTACATGACCCAGTGGGCAGGTCCTTGGATTGCATCGCATATTGATAAGTAACTTTTATTTCTCACATACCTAGGTATTTTCAAAGATTTACAGGACCCAGTGGGCAGGTCCTTTGATTGCCTCACATATTTATAAGTTCTATTTCTCACATAGACAGTCTTTTTAAGGACTAACTGTTTCGCGAAATTATTTTTTTAATTATTGTTAATGATTTTTAAGGTCGCACCATAAAATTTGGGCAGATCGGGAAACACATATAAAATTGTTTTTTAGGACCTTATAGCAAAAGGTAATTCGAGTAATAACAGTTAGTTCTTCAATTCTCCGTACATGGCAGCCTTGACACTATTATAGTTTTGTTTTTCACCATAAAAGAGTCATTCCTATCAACCATTCAATGAAGTGGGTAAACTCATACTGACTTAAGCAAAAGTTTCACAGATAAAGCAGAAAATACTTTAGAAAATAAATAATGAAAAAAGAACGAAAACAAATTTAAAAAATATTTATTTACTACTTTACTGATGTACACTACCCATAGTTCATTATAAATATTTCATGCCGACATTGTAATTGCTAAATCATGTTTGAGAAAAAAGCTTCTTACTATACGATCAATAGTCATTCATTTGTGTAAACTCATTGGTCATTAAGACCCGTATCAGGATTAACAATAGAGAGAAGTGCTGTTAAGTTCTATAAGCACTACATGTGGCATCTGTTTGCAATATAACAATCAATGCAAGGCCATGTACTGGCAATTTAAACAGATTTCTCATAACGTCATGCTTTTCGTTTAGTCAATGCATGTAGATTGATTTTATAAAGACAATTACAAACTTGATGAGATATGGTATGTGTATATGCATTTAATACGCTACATCTATCAGTTCTTTAAAAAGAGTATATTTGATTTGGCTTTAGGGGGTGCATTCATTATATAAATATGCCTGTCGTGGACAGAACTCTCTGGCGAAGTCAGAGGTTGTGCCCATGACAGGTGTGCTTGAACAGTTTTCTGATGGAAGCACACCAAAAATGACCCGACCCAACCCTATATAAATATTATCTGTTATAAATTTGTAAAGGTAGAATATCCTTTGAAGAACATTAATAAAATCATGTTGACTTTTAAAAAAAAAGGAATTTATTATAAAATATATTAACAATAATTATGCTATTGGCAATTGCCAAAAAAAAAAGACCAAATTTCTTCCTTTGTGCTAATTGTTAATTATCAAATGACAGTTATTGATCTGTTTGTAAGTTCACACCGGTGTATTGGCAGTTATCAAAGTGTATACCTGTATGTTGATCAGTGTGTAAGTGTACATACACCAGTGTATTGGCAATGACAGTGTTCTATTCTCGTGCTTTAGTCACCGCTTGTCCAGATGGGATTGCGTTGACCTTACTTCGTATTTGTCATGAGGACAACCTTTCAGAAGAATTTCTATCTTTGCTGTTACCTTAACATACCTTAGCATGGGTCGAATTTCAGTCAAATTCTTGCCAGACAATCGGTCCAGATAACTGCAAACGAGAATCAAAACAGGCTGCACCCAATAATGGCAATATATAGATTTATTATGATTTTGATGTATTTTTTTACCCAGATCATGTGGTATGAAATTATTGTGAATGTGTGGCACAGGTCTCCATGGTGTATTGGTTAGACCACCGGGTTCAAGACCTGGAGTGGTTAGAATTCCACTTGAGGCGATCAAACTTTTAATCGCCGTACCAGCTCCAACCCTATTGAGTGCTTCAAGTCTCAATGGCTGTTGTGTGAGCTGTTCTGTCTGTGGTATGGTGCATATAAAAGATCCATTACGACTTATCAAATAGGAATACTATCACATATTAACACTAATTTCTGTCTTGAACAGGCAGTCGAGGCAACTGGACTGCATGTACAAGATAGACGTGCTTAAACCTCAATTGGATATAAGCTATAAGTTATAACTAAGTAATATGTGGATTCGAATAATTAAAAACAATTCTCATCTGTTTTTCTACTCTCTATGCCACCAAATTTTTTCTTCTTTTTCTTTGAATCCTTAAATTAACTATTAATCTATGCGAAATTTTAGAACTTTACATGTTGCTTTCTGTAATGTAATGAGAGAAAAAGAGAACATTAATTGTGAAAAAAGAAAAAGTTGCACCATCGAAACAAATCTTTGTTTTCATCGCCTCGAGAGTCTTAATTATAAGAAGCGATTCAATATTGATTTGGCCATTTACCAATAATTTATGGCACTACATGTATCCACAGGTCATTGACTTGTCGTCTTGTCCTTGTTTTTGATAACAACTGATAAAATAATCACTATTTAAGTGAAATATGTGTATAGTGGTTTGTAGTGTGTGAGGGTTCGGATTTACTAACATGGCATTTAATATCTATAGAACACAACTCGTGAAACAGTTACAGGTGATTCATTCATTTTGTTCAAACCTTTTGTAGTGTTCACATAAATTGTATACAAACTTTCTCACTGTAGGACAACTTTTAAGTAGACATAGTCAGCTAGTAAGTAGATATTACTGGCATGGTTAGCCAGTAAGTAGACATTACCGGGGTATGGTCAGCTAGGTGTTAATTCACATGAAGAGGAGCGGTGAAATTTTGTAGATGTGATTAAATATTGAAGACAATTTGTTAAATATCGAAGACAAGTTGTGAAATATTTAAGACAATTTATTAAACATCGAAGACAAGTTAATAAATATTGAAGACAATTTATTACGTATTGAAGACACTGAAAGATTGTTCACAGAAGAATGATTTTTTGTTTCAAATTATACTATGTTCTTAATAATGCTTATTATTATTCTTTATTATTGCAAATATCAAACAATGCATTGATTTATGCTGAAAGCTAGTTCTTCCACTAGTTGTTAACTCAGTTTGTGAGGTGATGGTGTTTATCACCTTTTGGGCGTGAACTTTGTGATAGGTAATGTAGACTTATTTTGTCATTTATTTGTCTTCTTAGGGTTTTAGTCCCTTGTTTGTGATCATTTCTAAATGTTAAATCTAATGATTTTCCTCTTTAATTTCAGGATTTAAGTGCCTTTGCAATGCCATTGCTGGATTCTGATGTGGATGGCAACACAATGGATGTAGATCAAGACTTCCGACCGCGGTCGGGTTCGACTGGATTAAAGGGATTATTCAGCAGCAAGTCACGCCAGCGGAAATCCTCGGGAGATGAGGGAAAGGGAAATTCTCCAACCCAGTCCAAAGTGAAAACATTCTTTGACACGTTTCGTCCCCGGTCAAAATCGGACGTTTCAGGGATGAAAAAACCAGGCAAAAAACCAACGGACCGTTCAATGGATGTGGAAACACTAAATTCTCAGGGATTAAATACCTCACTGATGGTCCCTAGGGGCCCAAACGAGCCCCTAACGCCGATGGGTCAGATTCTGGAGGGACAAATGATGAGTGCCGGTGGGGATAGAAACCGACACAAGTCAGGTCCTCATACGAGTGTGGAACAATTCATGAGCAAGTTCAGAGCCAGATCCAACTCAGACTCACGTGCACGGTCTTCCAGAAAACCATTCAACCACCAGGTTAGTGTTTTTAACCCTTAAAATACATGACATGCATGGCTGTTAACTGTCCGTCCTGAGACGGATTTCCATCGTGAGAGAAATTGTGCTTCTTTTTTTTGTTTTTTTGTTAAATAAATGGAAAATTGCTCAGCCATTTTCAGTTTCCGTTTTGTCTTCCTTGAACCTCATAAAATTACAGTCCACTTTTTCACTTTTGTTAACAGCCATGGATATTAACTAAGACGTTGTTATACAATGTGTCCAATACGGAATTTTATTGTATGAGTTCACGTTGTTGTGAAAATGCGTAATTGTCGAGATGCTGCAGTCAAATATACATCTTCGCACAACGTGAACGAGTCCAATGAAATTCCACACATGCATAAATTAACATACATACATATCAATTCAGAATAATTGTTGACCATAATTGTTGCAATGTCAGATTTTATGGAGCCATAACATAGTTACAAGGAAATTGAATGAGGAAGTGAATTTACTTATTTTAACATTAACTCCCCTGGGATGTGGAAAAAGTGCAATTTTTATATAGTTCCCATTTTTCATTAAAGCATTAAATTTATGGGTGGTGTGCAAATCTGCCATTTACAAGATATTTACTTCATTTTACCCAGAATCCTTCTTTCTTTTTTCTTTTTCGTTATAAAAAAGGTGTTGTGATTTATTTTAGTGACTGGGTAATTGAGGCTCAATTTGAATTAGATGTTTCAAAGAAAAGAACATTTAGGAGCAAAATTATCAATTAAAACAATCAATCTCCAAAATGCAAATATATTTTAGCAATTGATGTGATGCTGGACAACTTCGATAAGAATTTATTTAATTAAATTTGGACCATAAAACTTGCAAACTGGATTTCGGATATCTTCATTAGTTTTCAATACATGTAGCGTTAAAATACGTAACACTTCTACGGCCTTCAACACAATATATATCTTCCGTATTTATTTCCTGTGATCAAAAGTATATTTATTTCCTGTGATCAAAAGTAGAAGAATCTGCATGATTAAAAAATCTGTCGGCTATTTGTAGCAGCCACATAAAAAATGACATCGCCATGCCAAACGACTTCCTCATGGAACTATGTCAGTACATGGCCCACTAGCTGTATCGCAGGTAATAAACCAACTATGACCATGAAAATCCTGATTGTTTTGTATGCGACGTCTATAATGTTTTCATTTACACAATAAAACGTAAAATAGCCAAGCAGTCTGACCACATTTATTGGCCCTGGGAGAACAAAAATGACATGAAGGTTTCTGAAACTAAGTAATTAGTTTTTGAAAATATCGGTCACTGTGTTAGCAGGTGGTAGAAGGATGATTGTTAGCTGGTTTAAATAGCTTCATCCGTTTATACTTTCTTACAACCAGACTATCAAAGGCTGTGGTATCTACTTATCTCATCTTTGAGAAAATTCATGTAAAAGACATCTTGCTGCATATTAAAATAAAAGAATTGCCTCTGGAAGAAACAGGTTTCCTCTGCAGACCTTGTTTTGTGATAACCTTATGGTCAAAGATTTAAGTCAATCTGCAATTCTGGATTTTCGTTTTGTTTACAAACCTCAATGGAGTTGACATTTTAGACTGGCACCACACATCTTTTCTCACATACAACTCTCTTTATAAAATTGATCACAACTTTTCAGTATTTACGTATACATAAATCTGTCATTTTGTGTTATCGACAAGTTTTCTTAAACTGGTTTCTCAATTGCAAATCATGTTTTAAATTATCTTCGCTACACTTGCGAAAGGAATCTAGAGAATGAAATCCAGTTTAACAGTTTTGGTTTTTCTTTTTGTGTTTATTTGCTGAAGTGATAAATATATTCAAACATTAAATATTATTTTTCTTTACATTGTATGGGTGAGTATATAATTAACCTTTTTAGTACCATACATGGAGGTAGTGCAGTCATCATTTGATTCATATGTGCCAACATACATGCACTTTGAATATCAGTGTGGTTGTTTGTGAGATCACTGTGTGACTCACTGATGATTGTCAGGTATTTTCGTATAAGATAAAAACAAATTACCTTGGAGGGCAGTGAATTAATGCAGTCAGATTTAATGACTCTTCAGCACGAAAACAGACATCGGCTATTGGGTATCAAAATATGGTGTATATATAATTATACAATGATACAAATCAGAATTCACTTGTTCATGTATCAAGTGTGCAAGAGTCTTCAAGCATGTATGAAAATACCTGCATAGACAACTTGCAAATTATTAACGTATCAAGTTTTATCTTAATTCTATTCTTGTAAATTTAATAAGCAAAGCATCACTATGTTGTTTGCGTACTTAAGTATGGTGGACAATGTATAAGTTGTGCATTCCTGAAAGATTTGCTATTTAGATAAACCCATCAATTTGTTAAAACTTGGTCACTCTATAAGTGACATTATAATATAATATCAAGTGTAATGTGCAGAAAAATTGGAACACTTACAGTACAAAACACATGTACCAAAACCGAATTGCGTTACATGTACCAGTATATATGTGTATCATGATTATTAAACTTGAGCGCTGTGCACATGAAAGTAATATTGTAAGTGTTGCTGTTACGCAAAGAGAAATCAATCGCAAAACAATAAATTCACTTGGAAAATACATGATATAGACATATTTCCGATATCATGATTTGTAATCAGCCGAAGTGTTCTGAGTGTACACATTTTTATTTATTTAATTTTTTGCCAAAGTAAGAATTGTGTGATATATGAAGCTATAAAATGGTGAACTTTATTCTCATGTTGTCGTTAGTATGTGTACGAAACATACACATTTTTATTTAAATCAATGTTTTACGGGCTTATTTTAGTTTGTAAAATGAATCTCCTGTTTTTTTGTGTGTAATCCTGGGGTTTTTTGTGTAGGCTAATTCTGGGTTTTTTTTGTGTAATCCTGTTTTTGGGGTGTAATCTCCTGTTTTTTGGATTCCCTCACTCTCTTCCACACCCACCCCCATCTCCTTTTATGCCAGTGTTCGAGATTGACAGGTCTCATTATTTTACTGATACCGTACATCAATTGACACATTTGTTTCATTTTTGTCTGTTCTGAAATAGTGTACTATAGTATGAAATAGTACAGGAGAACAGACAAAACTGTAAAATGTGTCAATTCCCTGTGGGCATATCAGCCTTGTGTGAAACAGATAAATGATAACATTCTTGTGCATCATAAACAAATTAAATAAGGCAATACATGTACATTGTATTATTTGATTTTTAATAAAGATTATTTTGCGCTGTGTTATAATTTTAATACCGTTAATGAAGGAATTAATTTTACCACAGGCAGTTGACATACACCAGTTGGACCAGCGTATAACACTATAGGTATACATATTAGAAAAAATAAATTCTTCAAAATACCTATTTTTCTTTTAATCACACTGATTACAGCCATAGTAGACCAGTGATATAACGTGAAATAAAATTTTTGGGGAAAAATTCAATAGTTAGTCCTTTAAAAATATACCCCTACTAAGTCTATAAGTATCTTTCTTTCTCTCTTTTTCGATGGATAAAAAACAAACCACCTTACCTTCCAGTACAAAGTATTCACAACATAATATATGTACTAATCTTTAAAAAAGTATGTAAGGTACTATAAAACATTCACTTTGTTTGGGCCTCGGGACAAAATGTCCATTTATTTCTAATTCCACTACGTTAACTGTTAAATAATGTCTCTTTTTGGACAACACACCTGTTGATGATGACAGTGCACGTTTGTTTGGTTGTTTTCACCAGCTAACAGCGTAGCATGTTTTGTTACAATAATTTGTCATTTAGTCTATACACAAGGGCATCATTGTTTGCCAACACAAAAATATTGTTTGCAGGTGAAAACAAAAGAACATTTGTATTCTGCCATGCCAGACCCCCCACTGGGATTGAGAGAACAACATGACTTCGGTCAGAACGGCATCACAATCTCAGCGCCCTCTACAACATCCCTCGGATGGATGATGGCGTTAAACCACATTAACATTACCATTGCCATGCCAGACTATACAATCTGTTATCTGTGCTCAAAATATGGTGTTCAAATTTACATATAGAAACAACAGCAGGGCTAATCAGTAATAATATCTATGCTTAAGCATCAATACTCAGGATTATTCAGAGTGTTTCGGCTGATTTGAAATGATACGATAATGGAAATGAAATCGGCTGAGATATTTAAAGAGACTAAATCAATCAAGGCATGGACTGACATTACACACATGTAATCTCACCAAAAGATAGACATCATGAAAAACATCTTTAAAAGCTTTTTCCCAAAATTCTATTTCAATTAGTATTTGCCAAATTGACCTTGAACATGGATATAAATGGTTGAAGTGTATTATAACATGGTCGACAAAAAGAACTAACATTGTCTACTATTTTTCAATAACCAACAAGCTGTCTTCTATCTTCTTTGTCTCACCGACAGAACTGCACTTACCACATCTTTTGATATACCATTAATTAATTAGGTACTACATGTATTGGAAAGGAGAAGGAAAAGATGTGGGATTTGATCCCAGGACATCAAGTAGACTATACCACTAGGCTTATTCCTGTAGCCTTTGAAATATGTGGCGGCATATGTGGCGGCAATGCTACTGCAAAGGCTTTCCCAAAATTTATTTGCAATGGCATAGTATTGCTGTCGCCAAATTTATTATGACTTTTTTTTTAATTTCTATATCAAAGCACATTTTCTGAATGTTACCATTCAATATAATTTGTTTTCCACCATGTTCTATAAAATTAGCATCCATGGTAAAAGTTGTGTTATGGCAAAGTTGTCCAAACTTCAAGAGCTGTTCTTGAGTGAATACAAGTTCTGAATAATAAATTGTAAACAGATTGTACTTTATTCTGGCGTTGTTTATCTGCAATCTGGGTAAAGGACATCTTTGGACTTTCAGTGACACTTAATGTCATGATGTATCCCACTGACATCTTTTATATGTTATGTAGGTTTACGCCTGTGGGCAAACATGACACAAATGTATTAGTAGTAAGACAAAAGATGAAAACAACGTGCCTCACTGGGCAATACTTGCTTATATATGTTTATACTCATCACACGACATATAGCATTCGGAGAAATGAATTCGAACGTAACAGTTGAATAACAAAACCAGGCAGCTTGAGGACAAGATTCTTTTTCACATCCAAAGAGGAAGAACTGTTTTAGGCTGACATTGGTCTGGAATTACGTTGGCTGTTGTCATTTATATCATTTTGAGGCTCTACTACAGGAGTGCAGTTTGTGCCCATTACAAACTGAACACTACACTGAACCTCGTGTAATAAACTTAACCAAACATCTAGAATTTAAGAAAAATAAAATTTTAACCTTAAAAGATGGATGCCGTTCAAAGTAGTCGTACGGACAGATCTATGTCCGTTGACAGTTACCTTGCTCCGAGTTGCAAAATATCTCTGGAGAATCCTGCGGGTTGTTTCAAATGTGAATCTGTGAGAGAAAATACCGTGGACATTGAAGTTCCAGCAGTAGATGATGATGATAATGATGAACTTCCTTCGGTTTGTTACGATAGTGTTGAAACGGGTCAAATTAAGAAGTCGTTAAGCGAACATTGTCCTGTGGTAGTTGTTACCCCTGCGTGCGGCAGCAGTGTGGATGATGTGAACAGTAAACGACAACAACACAATGCGGGGTGCAACAACACGATGTTGTGCCCATATCAGAGACGCAACACTGCGACAGACGAAAGTTCATCGCAGGCAGTGAAAACGGACAAATCTTCGAGAAGACGTTTTACCGTTTGTGTTCAGAGCACCGACCAATCTGCAAAATCACACTCAAAACATCGACGTGGAAAACTTTTGCAGTTGTTTACAAAGTTTGTGGTAAAGAGACTTTTGTTTGTTTGTTTTTTTTTGTTTTTTTTGTTTTTTTTATCTTCAAAAATTACATTTCCATGACAGTTTATTCATACTTTGAAAATTTGTTTGACTATTTTTGTAAAACTGTTTTTGTGTTGTTTCAGAAAAGCTACAGTCCTCCCGGAAGTCCTTCCATACGAGAGAGAATGTGTAAGTATTGCACTTTGTTAACATTACAGGCAAATTTCCTGAACAGAGACCATTCATCTTAACCTTGTACCGAAATACCATACGCTAAAAAGAAAAAACGTTTTAAAAAATATAATAAGAAAGTATAATTTGTGACCTACCTAGCATCTACCATATATATTTTTTTTCATAATGAACCATTATCAAAAAAAATTTGGGCCTTTTATATGGATCCTGTGTATCTATTTATCCGTTTCTCCATACAAACTAGCTAAGGACAGCCACACTTTGAAAGTCATCTGGCAAGGTTACCTCGAGATTGTGCAGTACATTGAGATGCCAGCTGTTTGTATCAATCTCAATTAGCTACGTGAATGTTTTTTAATCAAACAATTTTGCCTGTGAAATGTTCACCACCGTAGGGAATGGGATAGACAGATTCTTGCATGAGCATATTGATATAGTCATGTGAGGGTTGCTAGATTAATATTTTAATGATAATATTGCCTCAAACGCTATCTGATAAACTCAATTCTGCATTAGCTTTCATTATTACATCCTTCTAAATAGAAGCAAGATGTAGCTCAGCACAAGAGGTTTGAGAGAACAAAGGATCGATCCTCCTCAGTGGACCCAATGGGTTATTTCCCATTCCAGAAATGATCCACAACTTATTTATCATAGGCTGTGGTGTGTGAATCATGTCTGTGGTAAAGTGCACATAAAAGACCCCATACTGTTATTCGATAGCAGCGGAGGGTTTCTTCTGAGACCATGAATCGACATAACAATGTGATTGACATCCAATAGCTGCTGATTAATAATCACTCTGTTTTTTCTTCTAACAAGCGCAAATACGTTAGATTGAAGTTTCAATTCATCTCAGTGAATCTGTTCAAACCCTTACATTTTATAATTTTCTAACCAATGGTCCATGGCTAGTACATCAAAGTCTGTGGTTTATCATATGCTATATTATCAATATTAAAGGGTTATAATAGAAAAACAGTAGTTTATGTGATGACAGCATGTATGGAAATCAAATAGGTGATAATCACTTATCCAATGTGCTTTTGTGGTGTCATTAAACAAACATTTTTGTGTTTACATTTCAGACCAATATTTAGGTTTCCCTGTGGGAGGGTTCGGGTTGTTTTTAAAGTTGACCTTCAATGCTCCTTAAATACGGGCAGCCATTTCATTCATAAAATGATACACTCAAGTTTGCAATCAATGCATTATGTGCCAATTATTTCGTTTTAGAATTAATATCACATACCGGCCTTCAGGCTTTCACAATAGTGTAACCCTGGAGTGATCTTGATTGTTATCGATCCATTCGAGGGCTAACATTTAACTGACCGATTGGGGCCATATAATAGGAAAAACTAAACTATGTTAAAAATTTGTAAACAAAATCTATAAGAAAAAATGAAAATAAAAGGTTTATATGTACATGTATGTATGTATGTAAGACTGATGTCCTTGGAAACTCCTGTTAATTTAGCAAAAGATTACAGATCACATAAATAACACACACTGGCTCTATTCCCCCACTTGCACACTATCTACTTCCACACTATCGAGTGTACAGTTGTTGATTGCCACTTTACCAGCATTATGTATCTAGTGCATATTTATTAGTACAGAAAACTTCGGCATCTCGGTTGGCAATGTTCCATCACGCCTAAAAATAAACACAACAATAATATATTGACTTCCCCGGTCCATTATGAGATAGGGTGAATGGCTTCTATTAATACTTCTATAAGATTGAAATCTTGTTTTTATGTTGTAAAATATTTACGTATTACAGTTCTCGGTGGCTAATACCCAAATACAAAGGAATCCATAGCGACAGTTATTCACATACGGTGTCAGTAGCACAATGACAGCTCTGGAACGCACAATTACTGCACACCCTTTTTCCCTCTATAGTGGCTCGCTCATTCAGGGAAAATCCTCTCATCTAATTAAAGAATAATGTATCTGAAAATGAGGCTACTGAGAATTATGGGAAACGGTCGTACGTAACCTTGACTAGTCTGACAGTGTATCGGAAGTACACGGCCTATGTTAATACTGGTTCTAGGTGATTCCCATAACCCTCTGAAATACGGCCACCATTAATAGCCCTGGGTGCTAAAAAATCATCTCCTAGGAAGGTTCTTTTGTGCTGGGAAATGGACAGTAAGAAATCCACTTCACTATCAGGTATTTCTACTCGTTTGATTTATTTTATGAATTCCTGGTTAATGTGTAATAGAAGTTATTGATCTATTTCCCCATACCTGACTGTTACACCGGAACATAAATAACGTGCAATGTGGGACCACAAACCACATTATTAACAATAATTTCACAATGTGGTGTGATATTGTGTAGATATGTTTCAGAGATCATTAATTGTGACTATTCCTAATAGAAATTATAGGGGTTTTTTTTTTCACTACAATTGCATGGTTACATTTCTAGTATAGATCTATAATTAGGAATGATGTTACTTATAATATAATACTCAATGAGCTGCGAGGCAATACAGGTTTCTTTTGCACGAGTTAAAACGATGTTCTTCTTTGCGAGTCTTTGACGAGAGAAGGAAAACATCGATTCACGAGTTCAAGCCAACTGTTGCCGAGTAGCGAGTTCGGTATTCTATTTATTACCCATTATTTGTTGCATTTTTAAACAATAGAGAATACATGGTAGTTTTCTGAAAATAAAAAAAACAACCTTTACACAACACACTAAAAATAACGTACATATCTCAAATCAAATCGTTTGATGTCACACAGCGACTTATATCGCCCTTAACTAGGGAAAGATCACAAAATGTCTTGGTAAACCTATTTTAGACACTGTAGATTATATTTACTCATATTTCAACAAAATAAGCTTAGACGCATATTGTCAGACTGATTAATCCATAGAAACTGATTAATCTGTAGCTCGACTGATTAAATAGGCTGATTAATCCTTAGCCACGAGTTTAACCTGTTACTCCTAACAGTCTACATATTCATTCCAATTTCAGAGTTAATTAATTTCCTACCACACTCGTACTTAATTATTTTAATGTCAAGGAATGGCTATTTCTAAATTCTACTAATTCGAATTTATGACGCAATTATTTACCAGGTTTTGAGCTGAATTTTTTTTTAATTTACATGTACTGTCAGCCATTGTCACTACGTCACAAGTTGCTTCCTCATAATAAATAAAAACATATTTTTTTACTTTTCATCGAACTATGAATTTGTTTTGAAAGTGAAAAAAAAGGCTTAATGTATTAAGATGATCGTGATAAATACATTAGTGTTGTTGGTGAAGTGTCCGTATTAAGCACAGTCTAACAGGTCACATGACTTCATGTTCAAGTCTCCGCATGACATGGTCAGAAATGTGTATAATAAATATCAATATGTGTCTAATGAAATATAGACATGCATTCATAAAAGTTATCAACCGAAAGTTCATCTCAGTAATCTCTTGAATGGAGATTTCAATGGGGATGCATGGTCATACACAGCATGATTATTTACTCACAGTCACGACCACAGAATGGATATGTTAGTAACACCTTCTGAAAATGAAAGCAGTATTTATGGTCATTTCGCCATTTGTATTTCTTTTTGGTAACAGAAATAAAACTTAGTGGTATAGGAAATATGTTTGTTTGCTGTACTATTTCAAAAGTGTAGTCTATATGAATCAAATTCATAGTAATTAAATAGAAGCAATTAAAGGTTCCTTTGAAGGCATTAATACAATGAAAGTTAGTAAACAAATTGTTTATTTCTACTGAAAATGACCACAATACAGTCACCGGCATACGCTCGTTTTTCAGAAATCAATCGGGTCACACAGTTTGTCAAATGGTCAGTGACCCGCAGTAATGATCTTTTCTTCTCCTGCTATATATTTATTCACTGTATATACAGTGAAATCCCTCTAAAGCGAACACACGAGTCCGAGTAAAATGTTCAGTTTAGAGGGGTGTTCGATTTACTGATGTTTAAATACAGCACATAAGGCTGTTTGGGACTTCGAAATATGTTTGGTTTAGAGGGAATTCCGGTTTACTGAGGGAGGGTCCGCTTTAGAGGGGTTTCACTGTATATGAGCTGGTAGCCTACATAATGTGAGGATGAGAGTTAGAGTATTAAGATTTTCATTTTGTTGGCTTTGTGATCAAATTACGTTCTGTTCTGATGAGTATTACAAAAATAGATCTAAGCGTTCAATTTATGGAAATTCTCTAATAACGAACGACCAGAGAATTGTCCCTGAATGGGTTGTTATCTGGACTTGGCAGTTCTATCTTTAACACAAATTGTTTTCTAAATGGTTTTGTGTCATGGTATTATGAGGACATCAAATACTGTTCTGCCACAAAGTGGGTATTATGGAATTATTTCTGTACAAAAATGAGAATGGAGTTTGCTTGAGATGTTAATGATTATTGATGTTCGATATAAAATGTATTCTTCTATCTGAAAATTTTGGTTATAATATTTTTCAAATCTGTCTCGATATGTGTTTGACCAGAGTTTTTTACACTGATTTTTTATGTTTAAATGATTAATTACTTCTACCGTTGGGAGCAAGAGTGTCTGCCTACGGTTCAAGAGGTTGAAGGATCGATCCTTCTCAGTGGACCTGTTGAGCTATTTTCCGTTCCAGCCAGTGATCCACGACTGGTTTATCAAAGGCTGTTGTGTCCATGTGGTATCACAGGAATGGTTGCCAGTTGCATCATTGAGCCTGGCACGGAGCAGGTTTATATTTCTAATACAGTTAAACATGTCGGAAAGATAAATTAGGTGTAGAAACACCTCTTGGTAGTTTGTTTTATTGTACCCTCTGTATACACTCTTGTACTAGATCAATCATACAGAGGGTATAGAGAATAATACATGTGTGACCATTGGAGACAATTTATCTTACAAGATGTTTAAAATCGTATCTAACTGACACAAGTGTAGTATTCTATTTCTTACATTGATTCTAAAACTTGTTTTTTCTATTATTAAAATACAAATTATTATGACAATACCACCAGTGTGACCTGATTTTCACGCTGCTAGATAAATCGACATATGCCCATGACACAGATACCATGATTACTACAGGCAAGAGGCAGCTTCCTCGTTCAGGTGATCAGAGGCCATCACCTCAAAAGTCATCATACACATTGTGATAGATAGATTTATCTCCTACGGTTGTCTCACTAACCATGGTGTAAGAAACATAAAGCTCAATATATCCCACAATATATCCCTCGATATACCCAGGAATTAGAGAATTTTTTTTAATTTCACTTGCCATGGGACCAGTGGATTTGAAAATCCACTGGCCGTGTCTGAAAATTCACTGTCCCAACTTTTAAATACCAATACCAATATAGTATAAAAAATTAAAATGTAAGTAAATCAATTTTTTTACTGGCCATCGGGCACGGCCAAAGCAATGATTTGGTGGCCCGAG
>JAULBR010112934.1:0-10129 GCA_032355825.1 Melanodrymia aurantiaca
TATTCCTGTATATTATTTGTATGACAAAACACTGACATATTCCTGTATATTATTTGTAAAGCGTGTATGATTGGCTCCACTATTTCCTGTGATTTCGACGTCATGGCAACATTCTGTAGTTAAATGTTAATTACATGTATGTATGTACATGTACTGTTACAGGGATTGTGGTTTGTCAGGTTGAACGGATATAGTGCATTTGATGAAAATACAGTGAGCTTCAACATCATGTTATGTTGTGCTGTTTAATTAGAATTTCTTTTTATTATATATTCAGGAATGAAATGAGATAAGAGAAACAATAACTTTGTGTTATTTTACAGTATATAAAATGTAGTTAATCTCTGATAATACATGTATATTCATTATTTCAATTTATATTACAGGGAACGTATTGTCGGAATGAAGTCTCTAAGTCTAGTGTTGTTGGTCTTGCTACACGTTGACGGTGTACGTTCACTGTCAGCTGGACCACCCACGTCTGCTTGTAGCACTTTGAATCCCAGCGGCCACAACGCCACCGCTCAGACGACAACATCACCGTTTGCGATTTCGTTTACACCGCAGATGTACTCGGCAGGCGACACACTGACTGGTTAGTTCATACAGACGTCATGTACATCATCTTTGCAATGTAGTAAATAACAGTCAACGTCTTTGTTGCGCATGCAACCCCCACCAATCTTTAACGGCGTGATGTCTGATGCAATTCAGTACACAGTACTACTTTAGCCAGTTTTATTAATTTTTTTGCAGTTTCGATGAACACAGTGGACACACAATATGACTGCTTACGATGAGTGCAACAGGATATGATCAACTTTTCATGAACACCTGGTATCATCACTGGTTTTGCAGTGATTCATGAGTTCATGCCATCTGTACTTTGTTGCAATGTCCATACAACTGACTTATGCAGAGATATCCATTTGGCCATGTCAATGCTTTGTTGTCTAAATTTGTTCCGTTATGACTAGTTGTTTTTAACATTCATCACAACACCTACTACAAAGATCACTCAACCTATTCAACTCAAACTTTCAGTATCCAATATTGTTCTTCTCATTCAACACAACAGCTTAAGTCCTCTGTGATAGGAACATTTCTAGTAAAGTTCAGTTATAATTATAAGATAGATGTTCGTTTGATGACCCTGTTCTTGTTTCCAGTGCATATTATAATTATAAGATAGATGCTTGTTTGATGACCATGTTTCTTGTTTCCAGTGCATATCAATGGTCTGTTATAATTATATGATAGATGCTTGCTTGATGACCCTGTTCTTGTTTCCAGTGCATATCAATGGTCTGTTATAATTATATGATAGATGCTTGTTTGATGACCATGTTCTTGTTTCCAGTGCATATCAAAGTTCTGTTATAATTAAATGATAGATGTTTGTTTGATGACCATGTTTCTTGTTTCCAGTGCAAATCAACGGTCTGTTATAATTATATGATAGATGCTTGTTTGATGACCATGTTTCTTGTTTCCAGTGCATATCAAAGTTCTGTTATAATTATATGATAGATGCTTGTTTGATGACCATGTTTCTTGTTTCCAGTGCAAATCAAAGTTCTGTTATAATTATATGATAGATGCTTGTTTGATGACCATGTTTCTTGTTTCCAGTGCAAATCAATGGTCTGTTATAATTATATGATAGATGCTTGTTTGATGACCATGTTTCTTGTTTCCAGTGCAAATCAACGGTCTGTTATAATTATATGATAGATGTTCGTTTGTTGACCATGTTTCTTGTTTCCAGTGCAAATCAACGGTCTGTTATAATTATATGATAGATGTTTGTTTGATGACCATGTTTCTTGTTTCCAGTGACAATCACCGGTCTATGTAAAACACAGTTCCGAGGGTTTCTCATACAAGCGCGCCGCGCTGATCCAAGTCTCGACCAGAACCAATTGATCGGCCAGTTTACCGCAGTGTCAGGAACTCGAACCATGTGTGATGATGCCGGCACGGTGAGTTTTTTAGATTTGTTACAATTTCCCATTCATATGCAAATCGGGTAAACGTGGAGCATATTTTGTGAAAATGGGGATGCAGGTATATTATGTCTTATCTCCAAATTTGACAAGCATGCTGTTGATCAGGAAGTCCAGCATTTCACATGTTTATGGGTTACCCCAAATTATTTTGTGTAACCCATTTTATTTTGCGTAACCCATTACACAATATGTTGCTATATATGTACAGTGACAATATTTGCAGTAGCTGAATATCTGTTGCAGTAATGTGTGAATAAATATAATTAAATGAAGTAAATTTACAAGTGAACACATTTTTCAAGGTGATGGTGATGCAATGGATGCAATTTCGGTTGCCATGTTGAATTTGGCTTATACAGTGTAATGCATATTTTCATGTTATTTTAATTTCAAACAACTAATTTTTTTCCATAACATGCAATGTTTATAAATAATGTACTGATAAAAAAAATAATGAAAATTAATATTAAATTTTTATTAAAAATATTTTTTTGCGCGAATGTAAAAAAAAGGTTACGCAAATCTGTTGCGCTTACGAAATGATCATCCTGCAATTTTTGCTGGCCAAGGCCTGCATTTGGTCATGTCACTGTTTTATAGATTTGATTCTGAATAAGTAATTGAGCAAACAATGACGCGATATTATTGTAAGTGGCTTGGTCAAGTGGTGTATAACGTTCCATTATGTGTGATACAACCTCCTTTTTTACACATTTCTTATCAATCTTCTGAATAAGTAATTGAACAAACAATGACATAATTTTATTGTAAGTGGCTTGGTCAAGTGGTGTATAATGTTCCGTTCTGTGGTCATATAATCTCTTGCTGTTAACAATTTAAATCTACAGTGTATGAATAATTATTCTCTTGTAGTGGATCAATGACAAACATCATACATGGTAACATTGTCTTGTAGTTGATCGGTTAATTAATATCAAACATTGACCATGTGCAGATTGAATAATGGTGGTTAACATGATGTTGATAAGTCTGTGTTTTGTATAATTATAGAACCGCTCACTGTCCCATGACAATCCATCCTTTAAGTCATCGATTAGTTTCCAGTGGACCGCGCCGTCTCCAGCGGCTGGCCATCTCTCCTTTATGTAAGTACGGTATTTATCACAGATAGAGAGGCCATCTCTCTTTTATGTAAGTACGGTATTTATCACAGATAGAGAGGCCATCTCTCCTTTATGTAAGTACGGTATTTATCACAGATAGAGAGGCCATCTCTCTTTTATGTAAGTATGATATTTATCACACCGGCTAATTGATTACATTTTGGTAATCTGCTAACAATATATTTTTTTATATATGAGCCTATTTGTATACACTTTACTGAAAAATAACGTCATTTTCTGAAAATTGTCTTAAAGAAAATCTTATCCACAGTGATTATTAGTGACTGTGGTAAAAAACAAACATTGATCTAACAGGAGTATGGTATAAGGAAGATGGTGATGTTTATAGGTGTAATGTTTCAGAGCGACTGTCGTGGAAGCGAAGGTTCTGTACTGGGAGAAACTGACGTCTAATATTCTCAAACAGGCGGGAGTTGCTGAACCAACTTACCCACTAAATGTCACACCCGTCCTTACTACGTGTCCTGTGGCAGTTCAGGTATACCGTCTGAAAAGATCTTTCACTGGATCGACAATAAAACAGTCTACTTGTTAACTGTATGAAGATTTAATAGTAGTACATGTACTATTGATTATTATAATAGATTAAAGTCGTAATGTATGTACGTTGTAGGTATATAATGTAAGTGTGTATGCGTGCGTGTATATGCTTGTAGCCTTGTACGTGCGTCTGGTGGTATGCGTGCCTGGGGATGTGCGTGCATGCTGTCTTTATTATTAAATATAGCTATGTATCACAATAAAATACCGGTAATGAGTTTCAATATATAGTACTGACTACCAATACCTTTATATACTAGTTAAATCTAGTAGCCTGTGAGGCAGGACAGCAAGTAACCATTAGCAACCATTGTGTCAAATTCATAGGAACTACGATCAATAAAAAGATGAAAAGTGAAAAGCATCATCAGTAACTCATGGTTTAGTCGGGATTACTCGGGACGTAAATGTCATTTTGACGCAAGAGAATTTGACACCATTATGATTCAATGTATATATTTTACATCTAGTTTGGAACACATTGATAATTAATGAGCGGTTGTTGGATGCGAAATGCCCAATTATATCGACACTTAGTCTCAGCTCGGGAACGAACCTACTGGTATCACATAGGCTGCTCTTACCAAATAACATCAAGCTATAATTATGTATCTTTTATGTGCAGTTTCCCAGACAGGATAGCACACACCATGGACCAGTCATGAATCACTGGTTGAAATGGGAAATATACCCAATGGGTTCACTAACGAGTATCGATCCTACAACCTATTGAGCCTCAGGCGGATGCTGTTGTGCTGCGCAATATCCTGCTCCTTACCTTGTTATGTGATACATGTACATGTATTGTGTAATCATATAATTATTTTAGTTGAGACTTTGCATGGAGCTTGTCGTTCTGATATAAAGATAACAATACTGATATTTTGAATCTTTATTACTGTTGATTAAATATTTAATATATTCATTAGTGCATAATACAAAGGGTGTGGTTAATAAAAACACATTTTACAAATGAAGCTAAACAAAGATACATGTATAATATTGAAAAACATAAATTATATCCAAGTAGAATCGACATTTCCTACTGCTTTTTAGAAATCCGCAGGCCGCTACAGAAGCTGTATGGTAAAAGAGATGACTTGAACATTCCAATAGTCAAGTTGGCGTTTATGTTGTCCTTCTGGCTCAGAAGTTATTTCATCAGGGTTATGCCATCCATGGACTGCTAAAAAGATTTGAAATATTCTATGGTAGACATTCAGAGTCTATTTCCAGATATGATGCACCATTGACGCAGATGATGACTAATGCAATTCCTTACTTTGACCTGTTATACGCATTTTTTTCATTTCGATGAAGACAGCAGACAAACAATGTGACTGATGCCACCATAGTAGCAGGATATTTTCCCATTTAGGAAATAGAATCGTCATGATTCAACTTCTTTATATAACATCAAATATAACTGGAATTACCATACAATGCATCCAGTTCTTGTCTGTAATTTGTATATTCCATTTATTGCAGGGGAAATTTTCGAAACCGGCTACATGTGGTAAAACAACTGGTTGTTACCATGACTGCGACTCTTCAGATCTCTGCTCATTTGTTGTGTCATGGAAGGATAGCGGCGCCAACATCGACTTCGAAATCACCGCAGAGAATTCTCGAACTGGGGATCACTGGATGGCTATGGGCTTTTCAAAAGACGCCAAAATGGTTTGACTCTCTAACGCGTTTACAGTTTATCTTTTGCTATTAGGTGTTTTGAAATACAGCTATATGATTTGTATATCAGTGTTCATGTACTGGCTTCATGTAATAAGTAACTGCATGAGCACAATATTCAGTATGATCCACTCATTCATTTTCCCACATTGTGCAGATTATATTCAGTTAAGCCGGTGTATTGGAGCATGTTTTCAATTCTATAGTAACCTCGGAAACTTCTCCCGGAACAATGACGGCAATTACACCTACATGTACTTCAATTCTTCAATATGAAATTAAACCTGAATGCAATTACACAGTCATGTATGATATGTATATTACAAATCTACACACCGGGCTTTTACTTTCATATACCTCTGTCCAATCCATAAAACATGCAACCTCAAACAAGTGTCTTTATTCTCTATGGAGGTACATACCTGCATATAATTATATGTCCACCTGCATACATGGGGATTAGTGTATTACACGAGTTTTCATTTATTTTCACAAATATTATTCACTCAGCCTAACCCGAGTGAAGCAAAATGACGAGTATTTAGTCGAGTCATTCATAATCGTGTGAAATATTTGCATCGTTGCTGGCTATTCCCAGTTTTCCCACTTATGCCTATACTTATGAGTTTATGACATTGCACATTGAGTAAAATCAAATGTTATTTGTGTCATAAGCCGAGCAATTTAAACGGCCGCAATGCAAGGTAATGACGGCAGCAGCTGCTAGATGGAAGTTTCTAACTCACAGGTCGGTGTGTGTGGTCGGTGTGCATTATTCCTGTATGTATGATGGCAACGTGACAAACAAGTTGTTGTTTACGGGGTCGCAGTGACTCAGGTTATGCACGCTGTCACAGACGCTTTAGTATTTCCACATCGGTTTTTAAAGACAAACCATTGGCTATCTCATACGAGCCTGTCACGCCAATTAATACATACATTATACACAGTGGATGAAGTCACGTGCAATTATTTGTTTAAAATATTTTAGTATATATGTATGTAAGAATAGAATACTACACTCATGTCTGTTACATAGCACTTATCTTGCAACGCATTGTTTCAAAATGTATCTATTGATTGATGGACTCCAGTTCTATGTCGAATGAAGTGTTTTGCTGTGTCATCATGGATGCCGGTATGGGAGTCCAAATAAGGCATTTAAACATTAATGATTGACAGCCTGTGTGACATGTGCAATCTTGTCATATTACAGAGATGACCATAATTATTATAATATCTTCAAAATGTTTCTGTCAGTTGAACTAATTCTATGTTTATGTACTTAAATAGTGTGAAACATTGGATTGATGTAACATATTATTATTAATTTGAACTAACACTATGTTTATGTAATCATGCTTCGAAATAAGTCGACAACGGTCGTTCAGGTTACCGGGAGGTTACCACATGACGGAAAAGTCGAGAACAGATCTTCGTTCTCCATAAAATTCGCCAGCGAACGGTAGTTTCGTTTCCAAACGAAATTTCATCAAGTGATTTCAGACTTCCGCGTTTCGTTTGTTTTTACTAAATCGCATCAAACTTACTGAACCGACGCTGTAGCAAGTGTTCAATAAATAAAGAACTGAATAAATACAATGTATATCAATAATGCGTTTAAGATGAGAGACCAGACTTGAATCATACAAATTACAATGTACAGAAATACAAATAACGAAACTTGATTAATTTATAGGTTACCATGTCCGTGTTTGTGGTAACCTTTAAATAGGTTACCAGCCGTGGTGCTTATTTGGATGCCAGTGTAATAACGTATTGTAAAACATTGGCTGAATGTAATGTATTACTGATATGTTGATGTATTTGTAGGGTGACGATGCAGTCACAGAATGTGTAGTGGTGTCTGGTGCTATGACAGTGCAGCATTCCTTTAATACTGGCAGAGATAATTCCAGACTTACAGATGTGAGTAACAGTCGACAATTTACATCCACCTGTCAATCACTGTATCATGTAAGATAGTACTGGGATACATGTCATCTGTGTTCGACACATTGCTAGGGGAACTTGGTTGATGTGCCCCAGACAGACTGGCTTGAACATTCAGAGGATGTAAGCACGTGTCAAATGGTTGATTGATTGACTGGTGTGTGCTGATTAAACAACCATTTTACCATGACTTTTCACAATACTTAGTTCCGATTGGTTAGTTAGCATAATTTAGCGGTATTAAATCCTCGATAACATACCTGTAATTGTGAAGTGGCCCGTGTACAAATACATGTATGTGTTGTTTGCAAACTAGAATCAACTGAGAAGTAAAATGTCGTCTGACGAAGGAAATATCAAACTGAAGCAACGAAGATGAATTTTAGTGTGTTTATAAGACGAATTCATGAAATGCCCAAACATGCCCGAGAATTAAAGACATAATAAACCATTTTGATGCAAATTTTGAACGCGGAATAAGGATCGATCTCTATCAAATATAATCTATTATTTAGTTTCTACCCCAAAAAAAACAATCGCAATGTGAAACAAACAACCATGATGTTTTATTAAATAAATGTATCTCTTCCACAAAATATGTTTTGGTTGTCAATTCAAAACAAACAAAGCAACTTGAAATGTCACCTTGCTAGCAAAACAAAACGTAGTTTAAACTCCTTTGAGTGACAACAGCCCAAGTAGCCGACCCCAGCGTAAACCCTGGTTTAACCCTTTATATTGCATGTTCAATTTTCCATAGCTTACATCATATGAAACATTGTTACAAACGATGAATGTTACATGTACAAGGTGATGTTTATTATGTAGCAGGTGATGTTTATAGTCTTGTAACCACTGTTCTGATTACTACAGTCAGATCAAACACTGTTACAAACGATGAGTGTTACAAGTACAAGGTGATGTTTATAGTCTTGTAACCACTGTTCTGATTACTACAGTCAGATCAAACATTGTTACAAATGATGAGTGTTACATGTAGCAGGTGATGTTTATGTAGCAGGTGATGTTTATAGTCTTGTAACCACTGTTCTGATTCCTACAGCCAGCTGCTGGTATCTCGTCGGTGCTTGGAAGTCACGTTGATAACATGTTCCTGTGTTCGTTCTCGCTGGAGAAGACCGGCTCGAATAACGCGAAGCTGTTTGACCTGACCACCGACTACTACTTACTGTTCTGCAGCGGAATCGCCAACTCGAGTATACATTCATTATATCTCATACTTAGCACTTCACTTGTAACATGTAACTCCACCAGCCACAGTTATACACACGCTTTGGTCTAACTAACAATCAGCTCGAGTATACATTCATTATATCTCATACTTAGCACTTCACTTGTAACATGTACATGTAACTCCACCAGCCACAGTTATACACACGCTTTGGTCTAACTAACAATCAGTTATTGGATGTAAAATGGATTGATGGTCTTAGATGATTGCTTTCATTGCATAAGCAACTCCTTTTCATTTGGCAGCAAGGGATCTTTTATATGCACAATATCACAGACAAGACAGTACATATCACTGCATTTACCAGTCATTGACCATTTGATGGAATTACAAAACAACCAACAGTTCTAGTCAATATACACTGATATTATTATCCAAACTTTATGCAGTATTGAGCTTAGTTCTCTTCCTAAAAGTAGGTGGTACAGAAAATGAGCATGGTCTCAGTTGAAAATTCACAATTTGGTGTAGAAACATTAAACATTTTGTACATACATGTATTTCATTTTGATCTCAGTTATGATTAAACTGAGACTAATTTTCACAATTCCATTAAGCATGGACCCAAGTGAACTATCCTCGATAATTCCCTCACGTTGCGGAGGGGCGACCCGGTGTACATCAGGTGGATACTCTAACCACTGGGTCAGGGATTGAACAAGAAAAGTGTCGCGTCATCGCATTATTTACATAAGTTCACTGACAACAATCACATTTGTTTGTTTTTGCATTATACATAATATGAAATGGTTTGTAAGCGCATTAAGTAGTACCATGTTCAATACACTGTATAATTATATCATATGTGATGATTGTTTTACAATATTATTTCAGATGGGAAAATAAGCCAGCACATACTGCTTCCATTTGTGTCAACAGTCGTCGTAGATTTTCAGTCAACTAATGAGATATTTGCTGTCGCCCCAGACATTACTCTCGTACAGGTTCATGGTAAGTACCGTCATGTAAGTCTACCCTGGTGTAAATCTACCTTCATGTACATGTAAGTCTACCCTCATTTAGATCTGTCCATTTATAAAAGCAATATCATGTTGTACGCAGTGATCACCATATCAAACCAGAATCATACAACACAGTTTTCTATTACAGTTAGTTAGTAATAACATATTTACGTGCTTTTATAATTATTTAAGATGCAAGCACATATGTTCAGGACACTGCCTGCCCAGAACAGAAGTTAGTGTTCTGTTAGTATGAGAGAGAAAATCCACCACTTATTACTAAACACCAAGGGATCGGTTTTATGTGTATCGGTACTCTTGCACAGACAGGACAGTACATACCGCAGGCTTTGTTAGCCAGTAGCGGGACACTGGCTGGTGTAAGTGGTGTACCTATTGAGCTTGTTTGTGAAGTTCCCACTAGGGTTAGAGTCGGTGCTGTGATTAAAAGTCACAATATTAGGGGTATAAGCATTTATTCTATATTTTTAATATGACGTGTGATTTTTTTTTGCGAGGTTAAATATATTAAAAGTGTGCTGAAACGTAAATTCACTCAAATCGATATAGAATTGTTTC
>JAULBR010112945.1:0-10127 GCA_032355825.1 Melanodrymia aurantiaca
TGTGTCTGACGTCCAATAACCGCTGATTTATAATCGATGTGTTTCTAGTGGCGTCGTTAAATAAAACAAACTTTACGTTACAAGATAAACATAAAACGTGTTATTGGTTACTACAAGCAGATTTCTATTTTTGTTACGAGTTTGTTGTTCCTGTACATTTTAAACTACTTTAGACAATTGTAATTGTAAAATAATATACCAACAAATAATATGTATTTACAAACTCCAGGTGTCTAATGTGCATTACCAACTATCAATATGCAATTTCTTGGGTATCAAATCAATCTTGAGATGGTCAATAATATTGCAGGTCTTCCACTGAGAAGCATCTATCGATACCATATAAGTGATGGAGGTCGCCACATGTCCATCTTAAATACCGAATTAGAGGATGAAGGTATCTATGCATGTAAAGCAGAGAATGCAGCGGGAAATGCAGTCTCCAAGGCGGAACTCAAGATCATTTCCAATGGTTTGTATCATTTATGGGATTCTGTTGGTCTCGTGTATTTATATTAATTCTATCTACAGTACAATATCGTTCGCTTGAACACAAAACAGTCGAATATATGGCAACACTCGAACCAAGATTGCATTAAACCCTTATATGCTGATGGGTCGAATATGCCCACGGACGAACACAACCCGTTCCTCGAACTAAATTATCGGTCCCGGCAATGTAATTAACTATATTTCCCTCAAACCCACGAAATATCAAACGGGGAAACTTCTGAAATCGGGATGGACAATACTAACTTTCCTGCATGTGTGCTGTTGGTTGTTACAACCATTGGATTATCTATTTAGGCGGAACGAACAACATAGAAGAATCTGGAGGACTAGTAAACTTTTAGTTGGTACTGGTCCGGTGTGCTACTGAAATATTTTCCATTACTGTGTCATTATAGAAATAATGTTTATTTTTTGCTTACAGTTTCGCCTTCATTTCAAGTAGAACAATTGAATACCACAGCGACCACTGGTTCAGATGTTACGTTTGAATGTTCTGCACTAGGCACGCCAGAACCACAGATACGTTGGCAAAAAGAAGGGCGTCGAATACATGCCAGCAGCAAGTTCGTTATTCAGGACCGATCATTAACAATTGAGAACGTACAGCTTGGTGATTCGGGCCGATACGACTGCACTGCAACAAACACTGCCGGCCGAGCGGTCCGCTTTATCAACTTCCTCGTCCAAGGTGCGCTGTTATTGTATTTTATTTCAATTCAACAGTTGTAATGTAGTGAAAACCTGACTTGAATTGTGAACATGTTGGTAACGGGTAATGTGATTTAACGCCTTCATCCATCCGAGGGATGTTGTAGAGGGTGCTGAGATTGAGATGCCGTTCTGACCGTAATCAGGTCGTCCTCTCAATCCCATGAGGTGGGGATTGGGGGCAGTGATGTTTATAATGGAAAGGAATCTTTTATGTTTACTTTCCCAAAGGCAGCACAACTGGTTGTAAACCACATTAATATGTTTTGTGAAATTGGCTCCAGTTCTTTGAGGGCACTGATAGAAGACTAAACATTTTTTATCATGCAGACGCTATTTAGACTGATGCAAGACGTTTACATGATGGTAATTTTGCATTATTTTGTATCTTGCTACAGGAGTATCGACTCCGTCGCGACCTGGTGATCAGTTTGTTATCAGAGCTCTGCACAATGCCACAGCCAGTGTGAACCGTGCAGTCAATGAGACCGTGCTTCAATTGTTCGACAAAAGCCGTACACATTCTGTTCACGATTTGTTGACGATATTTCGCTATCCTGCGCCTGAGGCCCTCGAGTTGGCTAGAGCGGAGGAGATATTCGAGCAGACGCTGGAGATAATAACCAACCATGTACGCCAGGGTCATAGCTACAACTTGGATGGACATGGTTTGTTCTTCTTTATTATGTCGTTGAAAGTCTTTTTACATCGTATTATTGGGATTTATTTTTATGTATTTATGATATGTCTTGCATCTCCTGTATTGTTACTACCTAAATGTCATATTATAGACTTATGTAAACAAACAATCAGTCAGATGTTTCCCATTATTGTTAACTCTTTCACTGGACATTTTACATATTCTTCGGATTCAACTGTTATTGTGTGTGACAGTAAATGTTGTCGTTTGCAATGTATGTTCGTAATATACCAAATAGTAAAAGGTTGCCACTAATCAGGAAATCAAGGAATTTCACATTTATTCCAAAATGATGAAAAACTTTTTCTCATGATTTAGTTGTTTTGAATTATTACTGCTATACCTAGGACGTAAAACAGGTAATATTCTCAGGTGATAGTTTTGCGATTTGATAAAAATTATTAACTCACAATCTGTAATTTTGGAATTGACAAACAAAAAATCTTTCTATTGGTTTTTTAGATGTATGTCACTGCTATAGTAATTATTTGTGTGTATGTATTTTTTGCAGATAAATTACAAACATGAAAAATGCCAAAATTACATACAAGAGAATAATATATGTTTTACAGTAAACTAAAGAAAAAGGTTACAAGGGTAATACATTATCCTGACATACATGTAAGTAATAATCACAGGTGTCTGCTTTTAATTTTTCCTGTCGTTATATTGTTTGTTAATGACACAAATATTGTTTTTCCTAGAGGCCACATATCGAGAGCTGGTTTCTCCATCTCACCTAGCCCTGATTGCAAACATGTCCGGCTGTAACCGTCAACCACAGAACATTGACTGCTCCAACACATGCTTCCACCACAAGTACCGCACACATGATGGAACTTGCAACAATATAGTACACACGTCATGGGGAGCATCCAACATGGCTTTTCATCGGCTCGTCGATCCCATCTATGAAAATGGATTTAACACCCCCGTAGGTATGCTCAGTTAAGCACCAAAAACCTGTGGATTTACCACTATTCATTGGCTATCAGTTTGTATCATTGTGAGAGCAAAGTCCAAGGTGCATTTTCATTAAAAAGAAAAATCTGTAGAATTGTTTTGTTTCTGTTGCACATCTAAACTAGTTAAAGCAATTCATAAATATTTTTATAACATTTCTCATAATTTGACATAACAAAGATAAATTTTATATTTTGTTTTTGTATCTTCTTTACGTTCTCTTTAATCATGACTTTGGAGTTGGAAACAGGCTGCATTTTGCAGCTTAAACAATTCAGCAAATATATTAAGGTTTATTATAGTTTTTAGGTTACAGTGATAGGTTATTATATGGTTGGTTATTATATAGTACCTTATTTGTTTTTAGGTTTATGTACAAAAGCACTGTTTATATATGAAACACAATAAGCTAGTGCTTTATTTAAGATGAAAAAAAAGAAGGTTTATTGTTTCTTTTATTGGCTTAACAGACAAGCAAACTATACATTTTTAGGTTGGAACAGAGCTAAGCTTTACAATGGATACCATCTACCTAGTCCCCGTCTAGTCTCGTCTCTGATGATGTCATCAAGTCACGTGACAGAGGATGAGACGAACACGCACATGTTGATGCAGTGGGGACAGTTTACCGACCACGACATGGACCTTGCACCACAATCCATCAGTTTTGCACGGTTCAGTGATGGGCGCAGGTGTAATGAGTCATGTGACAATCAGAGTCCATGCTTCCCAATACAAGTCCCAAACAGTGATCTCAGAATTCACAACCAATGCCTAGGATTTGCAAGATCAAGTGCAACATGTAACACTGGAACGACGTCCATATTCTTCAATACGATGTCTCCAAGGCAACAGATAAATTCCCTAACATCTTTCCTTGATGCCTCCAACATTTATGGCAACACTCCAAGAGAAGCTGAACATCTTCGGGAACTGTCCACTGGACGAGGCATGTTGCGGCAAGGACCAATAACGATTCATGGAACACGTTTTCTTCCCTTTGATGACCATAAGCTAGCAGATGTAGACTGCCAGCTCGAGCCATCCAAGCGACACGTTCCTTGTTTCTTGACTGGAGATACCCGAGCCAATGAACACCTAGCGCTTACAGCGATGCACACACTGTGGTATAGAGAACACAATCGGGTGGCTACAATATTCCGCCAGCTTAATCCACACTGGGATGGCAACAAAATCTACCACACTACAAGAAAACTTATTGGTGCTATTATGCAGCAGATCACATTTACAGACTGGCTCCCTAACATCCTCGGACCCAAGGGTATGGCCATTATGGGAGATTACGCTGGATATGACCCCAAAGTAAATCCTACAATAGTTAATGAGTTTGCCACAGCAGCATTCAGATTTGGGCATTCATTAGTTCAACCAATTATTTTCCGACTTAATGAAACATTTCAGCCTATACCTGAAGGAAATCTTCCACTGCATAAAGCTTTCTTCTCACCGTATCGTATCTTAGAGGAAGGAGGTATTGACCCATTGCTGAGAGGATTGTTTGGTGTTGCTGCCAAAAAAAGAATGCCCAATGAACTTTTGAATTCGGAACTGACTGAAAAATTGTTTGCTTTATCCAATGCTATTGGTCAGGATCTTGCTTCACTGAATATTCAGCGGGGGCGTGATCATGGTTTACCTTTCTACAACACTTACAGACGATTCTGTAATTTGAGTGTTGCGACATCATTCAACGGATTCCGACACGAAATCAAGGACCGAAATACGAGGCAGAATCTGCAAGCCCTTTATGGCAGCCCAGGTAACAGAAATCACTGGCTATTGTCCTTTGATTAATGAGTTGGATTTGTATTTCATTTGTATCAACCGAGTGTGTGTACTTACTGTTGGTAGGTGTCACATGTGCATTTTTTTCTATTGGCATTTTGTCAATCTTCATGTTTAAGTCGTATATCTGTTAACACCATTACTTGTGGTGAGCTATATTTTAAGCTTGGCAACTTTTCTTTGTGGGAAATACTGTTGTTATCTATGGATTGTTGGTACTATAGTCCTGTTCAGTTGTTTAGACCCTAAGTTTTTTGCAAATGTTACGTTTAATTCCTATTCAATACTTGTTTTCTTTACATACGCGTGAAAACAAACCAACGATAGATAAACTACAAGATCATTTTATACCCCGATTACAATGTTTCGCACTTTCAATTTGTAATCAAATAAAGTACAGTGAAACCCCTCTAAAGTTCTAAACCGGACCGACCCTCAGTAAACCGGTATTCCCTCTAAACCGAACATATGTCAAAGTCCCAAACAGCCTTATGTGCTGTATTTAAACCTCAGTAAACCGAACACCCCACTAAACCGAACATTTTACTCGGTCCTAAGTGCGTTCGGTTTAGAGGGGTTTCACTGTATATTAATTTGCATTAGTGTATATAACCTTGCTTTTGTATTATTTAACATTTGGAAGACTGAATCATTTAGACACTGACTGTATTGGTACAATTATGGAAAAAGCATATGAATATTATCATATTTCAGATAATGTGGATTTATTTGTTGGTGGCATGGCAGAGACTCCTATTGATGGTGCTAAAGTGGGACCCACATTCATTTGTTTACTGGCAAATCAGTTTAAGCGGCTTCGAGATGGAGATCGGTAGGCATATTCACTTTTAACAGCAGAGTTACTTACAATTTAAGAATAAACAATAGATGTTGTCAGCAGTTGATCACAAAATAAAGAGCATCACTGACCATTTTGGCACCTAAAGACACAATCATATAACGACAGTGAAGCGAGTTACACGCAAAATCATCTGCATATAAATAGAAGAGAAAATACTATACTTGTTTAATCGACATAATTGTCTACATTTATTATATGATTGTGAACATCGACAGAAATTTCAAAATGTCATTATATTACATAAAATTGCTCAGTATACATCGTACGAATAGATTTCCAAAAGACAGCTAAATAGTCGTAGCACATCTAAGGACACTGCTATTGTGCGGAGATGCAGCAGAGCGCAAACGTTTGGCAGCAGACTTGGTGATTGAGGGTCTTTAACCTTCTGACTACCGATGTCCACTTAAGTTGACGTCAAACTTTGCTCTGAATACCGAAGTCCACTTAAGTGGACATGCGTACTGTGCCAGAACTCATCCATTATCCGGATGTTAAAATGCACTGTGGGCAGAAATGATGTCATACTAACATTCGGTTACAATTTTTCTAAAAAATGGTGGTCTTTGGTCAAGTGTCAGATTTTTGCGTAATGTAATGGCAGAACGTCGCGTTCAATCTGCCTGACTGATACGTAATTTGAACAGCGAAAATGATGCAGTTGCATGGATCTACAGATATTTGACATCGTGATTCCGTACGAAGTATATCTTTGGAAATGGATGGAGTAAACGATTTTCATCACAGTAACAGTGACAGCGAGAATGAAGGGTTGAGAGTCAAAGACCCGACTGCGCGGTAAATGTGTACAAGCATGGCTGACATTACAAAGCTTTCTGAACCGCGAACTTCACGAACAGTACAAATCAATATGACAAAAAATATAATAAAAGGGTGAACAAATTTTTTTATATTGATTCATGTTACGTTTTATGCATTAGTAAAGTTTTTTAGTCATAATATGTGATAAAAATTGGTTCCCTTTCACACTGGTAATTTTCCCAATTAATTCGGTACAGAGAGGAAATGTCTATAAAAAGAATTCGGTAGTCTAAAGGTTAAGCACTAGGCGGTTGCTATTTAAGGCTAGCTACACTGTATCTTATTCAGCCTTTTTTTCCCATCATTTTATCTACATATACATTTAATATATCCTGAAGTCTCGGTCGAAAGGTGATACTGATAGTAAACATTATTAAAAAAAATATTTGTAGCCAATCTGTATGCAAAGTACCAAATGCCTAATTTGCCTACAGTACTAACAGATTGAGTCCTGAACTTTACTTAGTAAATATTTTCTAGGTATAATAGTTTTCATTGTTTGATTTTGTAGGTTTTGGTATGAAAATCCTGGCATATTCAATATGGAGCAAATGATCCAGATAAAACGGTCATCACTGGCTCGAATTATATGTGACAATAGTGATAGCATAGACACAATTCAGCAGAATGTATTCATGCGCACAGAAACAAATGATGACTACGTCAGCTGTGAAGATGTTCCTCGCGTTGATCTCAGAATGTGGACCGACTGCTGTGAGGGTAGGTTGTTTACTGTAGAATACTTTATTTTTGCGGGAAATATTTTTCGCGATTTAATGAAAATGAGTCAATTCGCGAACATTTAAAAAATGAAGTAGGCCTACTGATATCAATAAAATTAGTTTGAATAAACACGGAAGTCATTGTTTAGACGGTTGTTAATACTGTAGTAATCTGCAGAACCAATCCTAAATGCACGCCAAGTACTAGTATGCACAGGACAGCCCTGTTTTCAATAGCTTGTTAGGTTTTTAATTGAATTCACAGAACAATGGTTTACCTGCTTGAACCTGTGAAGATGTTTATTGTTCACAAGTTCAAGGCATGACCGCATACTCTTTTTCGTAATCCTCAAAATTGTTATAAAAACTGAACCGGAAAACAAATCGAAACAATATTTATTGCTGTCACAATACTAGTTCATCTGCGGAACAAGCGGTGTCCTTTGAAGCTGCCAATAACGCCACTTTTTGAAAATTATTTTATTTTCATTGTAGTTGGATTCACGTCACTGTTGTATTTTACAAAACTTTGTTTGCCAATGTTTCACTTCAGATTGTAGAAGAAATACCCGGTCTCAACCTTTCCCTCGGCGTTTCCGTGGCCGCAGATCAACAGAATATAGCTATCCTGAAGACAAGCCTCAGTCAGACCACACTCTAAATAGCTCCAGGCACAGTATCACTCTAGTGGAATACCCCAAGCACAAAGTCGAAGATGACAAAACTCGCAGAGACCACAGTTTCGATGACAACTGGTCTGCACGAAACTTGACCGAAGCAGTGAAGAAGGATGTATTCCTGATGGATTCAAGAATAGAGGGAATGGAGGCTGCTCTCGAAGAGATGGCTAACACTATGTATCAGTTACAAAGAAAGGTACATTGCCACAGCTTAACACAAATAATAATAAAACAAATATATAATAAAACAAATAAATAAATATAGCCGCAAGCGGCAATGCCGGGCTCCAAGCTACCCAAGCATAACTGTCAACTCTCACAAGTGGCAAAAAATATAAACTAAACATCCCACAAAAACTAAAAATAAATTCATCATGTGTAATAACATGTAACTGGCCACTTTGCACATCCCTTTTAACCTTAGATTTGCTGTTGTTATGGACGCCATCTTCGTAACTATGGAAGGGTTTATCGTATACATTTAGAAACACCAGAAACGTTATCTCCACTAATCAAAACATACAAGTACATGTTTTCACCTTCAAAATGTCTCAACTTCCACCAAGCTCTATTTTGATTGGCTGTCGGCAGCCATCATGTTTTTGGTTTAGAACTTTTCTGAGACTGTGATTGTGTTTGCCTGACATCCACGAACATTTTATCCGCTGACTGATGTGAGGTTGTCGATTTAATTTTGGAGATAAATTTATTTTTGTAAAAATGGCAAAAATCCAAGATGGCCGCAGTGCATGATCTGATCATTTTCTCTTAGATGGCCACCTAATACGAATACATTCCCACTAATAATCAGTCCAATTGTTTCCACAAGTTCAGAGCAGTGGCTCATTAAATATGACATATTTTGAGTTGAAAATCCAAGATGGCCACCATATGCTTTATAGTAGATAGTTAAAGCCTACATAATCGTAATCAGCGTACCGGACTACATGTTTCCACCTTCAAAATCCTTCAATTTCCTCATGCTCAATTTTGATTGGCTAAGGTCGGCCATTTTGTTTTCAGTTTAGAACTTTTTTATGACTGCAATTGTGTTTGCCTGATGTATACGAAACTTTTATACGCTGACAGAAGATAGGTTGTCGATCTAAGTTTCGAGATAAATCCATTTTTGTAAAAAGAGCAAAAATCCTAGATGGCCACCATAATTTCATCACAGCACCACCTGATGAAAGCAGATGCAAGGACACCTCAACTTATTCATATAGGCTACACCAAAAATAGGCCTAATCGTATAATTAGCCTCTGAATGGTGGGCATTTGAATACTTTTTCAATCTTTCATAAAAAGAACAAATGGCAGCCATGCGCATGTGCATTCGATATCAGAAATAGGATATGCACTAAATCCCATGGTCCTACATACTGTATCAAAATATCAGCTTTAAAGTTACAGATGCGACAAAAAAGGGTGAAAAAAACAATAGAGCTAATGCGGCTTGAAGCCCTCATAATAAAACTTTATTTAATGAGTGTTATTAATTTAGCATGAGCTAATCTTCCACCTAACGCTCTCAGCAAATATTAAATGAACGCATAACCCATGTTTTGATTTGCCCAAAACAAATTCAAGTTTTAAAATAGCTGAGTTTTCTGTTGTCTCAAATTGAAAAATGGAAATTTTTTTGACAATGACCTATTTACATAAATACACATGTAACCACAAAAAGATTTTGAAAATGGCAATAATTAAATGATATATATGTTTAAATGAATTGCAGATGCGGTATTTACATCGACTTGTGAAGGGAAAGGTGGGCCTCCACTGTCGCAGTCCAAACAGAAGAAAACATGTGAATGGCTCCAAGTGGAAAGTTAATAAATGCAAGACCTGCACGTGTAAAGTAAGTTGAAAGAACGGCGGCCTGTCACTTGGGCATATTTTTCATAGCAATAAAGTGGCAATTCTTAATTGCAAAACATTCCCGTGTACTGAATTTGTGCAAATAATTATTTTTAATTGAAGAAAAATAGTGGCTAATCATTGTTTTTAAAAAGCCTAAGTAATAATAATCGGTAAACGCTGTTTGTTTGGTGCGTACATATTATTAATACAATGTATATGAAGTACCAGCATTGTTTTTCGTAGCCGGTTGCCGGTTTTATTTGTATTCGCAATCAAATGTCGCCTTTTTTCTCCACCGCTCAAAAACACCTTTTAAGTCAGCAAGCCTGTTACGTAACTCAGCTACGTCACACAAGTATAATAGTCAATACAATGAAAGCGAAGCATGGCTTATAGCCGAGAAAAGTATTATACCGTTGGCGAAAGAAAATGTGTAAATAGCTGTAGAGATCGGTTCGAAGAATGAAATGAAGTTTTGGAACAAGAAT
>JAULBR010112956.1:0-10127 GCA_032355825.1 Melanodrymia aurantiaca
CAGGGTTGGCTAATCACAGGTTAAAAGCTGGGTTAGGTTATATTTAACTCATAGTTAGCGCTAACCAACGTTTGAACTCAATTTTTAATCAGTAGTTAAATTTAACTCATGGTTAGGCACTTAACTCAGGGTTAGCGCTAACCCAGGATTCAAACAACCGGGCCCTGATCGTTAAACATCCTTATTCAACGACTAAAAAACGATTCTTTATTATTGTTTGTGGTATTATTTATTTTAATTTTAAATTTTTTTTTATAAGGGATATTTATTCTTTCAGATTTATCAAAGATTGAATAAAAATAAATGTTCGCCGATTCACACAATTTGCTCATGTTTATTTTTGTTCAATCCACCATGAACTTTAAAAGAAATAAAGAGACATTTACTTAATTACATGACAGAAAAACCTTTACGTGACGTCACAGTGGTCTATAAAATACTGAAGGCGAATTGAATGGGTTGTTGACGTAGTAACAGTCAATGGATAAGTAATAACGTAGAAGTATGTGGAAGAGTTTATTGCACTCTTCATTCATTATAAGAGGATTGTTTTATGTTTGAAGTACACTGTGGTCTGAGGCCAGCCTAGGTGACTGTCCAATTCCATTATGTCTGCCATTTTGAAACGGCTGGCGAACATGGAATTATGCCCTCTGTGCTGGCAATATATCAGAGGCTATCTGGTTATTAGAAAGTGTTTGAAGAGAACACAGCAGTTTTCAGAGTGGTTGTGGCAGTGCTTGATGAAAGAATATAAACACTCGCATTATTAGCTAATTCCTCCCATGGGTTTCAATCACTCCTGCTATCTCCGAAATGACAGCTACTAATGGAAAGAATGGACTCTGGTTCCATTTTCCCCCAACTAACTTGCCAAATGGATTTATTACATATACACATGCTTGTCAGCGTGAAATGGAAGATTTTGGGATAGAGTGCGTTCCAATGTAATTGCACTTCCATTCCTTAAATGTTGGATTTGATCCTCCGTTCTTTATTCCGATTTCCGAAGTGCCTGCTCGCACTGAGTCTCTCTGTGTCTCTCGCTCTCGCTCTTTCTTGATACTCGCTGATACTCGCATTATGCAATTTCCACGACTAATGCGATCTGACGCCGAGTCACTTTTTATAATTAACGAGTGCTCCATGAAATGAACATTTCTGATTAAGAAAAAAAAACTCTCTCCGCTAAAATAGAAGCATTTCTTGTAGGGTTTCGAGTTCAGTGGCAAGCTGGGGGAGGCTGGAGACCCGGCAGTGTGGCCGGCATCTCTACCTTGTTGTGTCAGGAAACATTAATCATTTCCTATTATTTCATATCTCCCATTCCCCACTGCTAAGGCCAAATGCGCTATAAAGATTAAAGCGTGTAAAGGGAGGTAATTATAGCCTGTCTAAGAGTATAACCAGAGCTGGCATTTTTAATTTGCATAATCACTGATTGAATTAAGAGAATGTTAATGTCCATATTGAAGCTACTCGAAGGCTCGTGAGACACGGAACTGAATTTTGAGAATAATAATCTAAAGTGCAAAGGCTCCAGTGGTATGTTTTTATCTAGAGATAAAAGTTTGTCAGTTTAACGACACCGCTGGAACACATTGATTGTTAATCAGCAGTTATTGGATGTTTTGAAACAATGATTTGTTCTGAATTGTGGACCGGGACGTTCGCTCAACACAAGGGTGTCTGACTGAGGTTCGATAGGTCGGCAGATCGATCCTCCTCAGTGGACCCGTTGGGTTATTTCCCGTTCCAGCCAGTGATCTACGACTGGTCTGTCCAAGACTGTGTGGTGTGCTATCCTGTATGTGGGAAAGTGCACATAAAAGATCCCTTGCTGTTATTTGAAGAGTAGGTTATCTAGTGGCAGTGGGTTTCCTCTGTGACAAAGTAGCAATATCACCGTGCTTTGGGTATCCAATAACCGCTGATTAGTAATCAATGTGTTCCGAACTTCCGGTGGTATTGTTAAACAAAGTTTTAAAATACACAACGCAAACACAAAATTTTAAAAAATATACCTCAGGTCCTGGCAATAATTTAGAGAAAAAAAACTACTAACGCAGCCCACTGGATGTTAATATCTCTGTATGCTTCATATTAGTTTACTTTGAAAAGTCATTAATGCAATCTGTGTAATAGTACCGTTACATATGAGTTTTAATCCATTCAAAAATCATTACAATCTATGCATATTATTTTACTTTTAAAAGCCATTAATGCAATCTGTATAACAGTACCATTACATGTTACAGTTTTAATCCGTTCATAAGTCATTAGTGGAATCTATCAGTAACGTCACGTGTTAGTTTACTTTGAGAAGTCATTAGTAGAATCTACCAGTAACGTCACGCGTTAGTTTACTTTGAGAAGTCATTAGCGGAACGTACGACATAACAGCCTTAATATTACGTGTTTTTAAAAGTCAGTGATCAACATCCGAGTTGCATTACAACCTGTCAGTTAATTACTCCACAAAGTGGTGCTAAATATGAGCTGAGAGCATCACGCACAGGAATATCTTTTGTTACCATCTGGGCACTGTGTAACCATGTAATCCCAAAGTAACCCACTAATTGAAAGATGTCATTAATTTATATCAGTAATATACTACTCTCCATTTATGAAGGATTAAAAAAATATATATAATCCATAAAGGTTTTTTTTTTATAAAAATCTATTAAAGCATTTACAATGCTATTAAACATCCATTAGTCAGCTCGGGGAAGAATGCTGTCTGTGACATGCTTAAATATTAAAATTGCGATAATGTATTGGCTCTTTCATAGCTACATTAGATTTGAGTGAGAAATATTAAATTACTGAGTGCAGTTGGCTCAGTGGTGCAGAAGTCTTCTCGGGCACGGCGCGAGGCAGCGGTATTACAGTATTAGTATTGCACAACTAGTAGTACTACTGTGTCAAGCTCACGTACCGGAGTCAGTCGGGAGTCCTATTATTTTATTTATCTACCGGCTGCTCATGTAAGTACTGATATTTTACTGCACGTCATGTAGTATTAGAGTATTAGTATTGCACAACTAGTAGTACTATCAACCTCACAGGAGTCAGTCAGGAGTTCTACTATTTTATTTATCTACCGGCTGCTTATGTAAGTACTCATGTTTACTGTGTGATGTAATACATCGGTATTAGAGTATTAGTATTGCACAAATAGTAGTACTATCAACCTCACAGGAGTCAGTCAGAGTCCTACTATTTTATTTATCTACTGGCTGCTCATGTAAGTACTGATATTTTACTGTGTCATGTAATATGATGGCGATGCGAGGCAGCGGTATTAGAGTATTAGTATTGCACAACTAGTAGTACTATCAACCTCACCGGAGTCAGTCGGTTGGAGTCCTACTATTTTTTATTATCTACCGGCTGCTCATGTAAGTACTGATATTATTTTATTGTGTGATGTAATATGGTGGTATCAGTTGCTTGTGTTCAAATGTGTATTTGTTTACAGTTCGAAACAACAACTACCGTATTCGGTGTAATAAATGTAGTTTGTAGTTTTTAATAACAGGAATAGTTATGTTAGTTGAAAAAGTAAAACAAGGGAATGTAAGGAAAGCAGTTTCCAGTTTTTAATAAAATGAATAGTTAACAAGGGTATGTGTAGGGAATGTAATTTCAAGTTTTTAATCAAATGAATAGTTAGGGTATGCTCGTTTTCCACTTCTGGAATTCGCTTCCAACAATTCCATTCTGTTGTAAATCGAGTAATAATGGAATCGGTAGAAGTGACGTCCAACAATTCCATTCCATTACCAATCAAATGAAATACGAACGCGGAATTCAAAGATGGTATCCAGCTCCCCTATTAAATTACTGGTCAGGGTTTACCTACATTACAGTGCATTGAAATATGAGCATTGTAGTTTACTATATAGTTAATAAAGAATCGACAATTTCAAGTCATCATCATTAAAAAAACACCTACGAAGAAATATCTGTGCCAATTAAGTCAGCCATTTTGATTACGTCACAATTCTGCTCGCCCCACCTCTAGCTTTGGAAGTGACAGAATGCTTCCAGAAGTGACTTCCAGAAGTGACTTCCAGAAGTGACTTCCAGAAGTGACTTCCAGAAGTGACTTCCAGAAGTGACTTCCAGAGCGCTTGTTTAGTACTTCACAGTCTGAAAGCTGCAGAAGTGGAAGACGAACATACCCTTAATTTAGTTGAGAAAGTAAAATTAGATAATATCAGTGAGGATAATTGCATATGTTTTAGGGACCGTGCATAAATGTCAATGTGTTTCACCCAATCCGAAACGATGTTCAGGAAGGGCAAGAAGGCGTTAAAGCCAAGTTCAAAATGCTTTTCATGTCAAAACATTGGTCCTTAGTTGATCAATGCTTTACATGTGTGTTAGGATTAGATTGTGAAACACATTGACATTTATGCACTATCCGTTATAATGCCTTCTGCCTTCTGGGAGGATGATGTAGATCGCACTGGTTCTGAAAACATGCCGAATGATGCTTTCAGTTCCAGAAAGAGGGATTATTCCGGACACAACAGTCTTCAAATTGGGTGCGGTCCTTAAAAAATATCCTTATCGATTTTTATATAATGGTAAAATTGCATCAAAAGGTTTATTCCTTTTGACCGGTGGACAAATTAATTTTGTTTAAATTTCTAATTGAAGGAAATCCCTCATCCTGTTAAATTACCGCTGGTTTTTTTTTCACAATTATGCTGTAGGAAGTTATTTTGTAGCAATTTCATGTCATGTAGAAGTTGTTTGATTTGTCATGGTTTGCAAGCTTTCCGCATGCATTCTTACTTGAATACAAATTTGACTCCAAGGCTGACAGCTATCAATGCGCCATGACACAGTTTTTTTTGGTTGGGTATTTTTTTGTGGCCAATTAAAAATCCAAGATTGTTATCTAAACCTTCCCACCCAGTCTTCACTCAACAGATGAAATGGGTTAAACCTTTTGCATCAATAAATTCAATATCTTTGTATATACCGTATTTTGACACCCAATAGCCGATGTCTTTTTTTGTGCTGGGGTGTCGTTAAATTTCATTAATTCAATAAATTCAATATGGAGAAATTGTTGTATTTTCAATGCATACACAACTGTATCATTACTTGTAATTATTAACATGATTGTAATTTTCACGGTTAAATTGCAAATGAGGGAGCGGGACGTAGCTCAGAGGTAGAATGTCTGCCTATGGCGGGATGGGTTGAGAGATCGATCCTGCACAGCGCAAAACATGTTTATGGTCTATTTTCCGTTCCAGCCAGTGAAACACGTTTGGTTTATCAAATTTCATGGTGTGTGTTATCCTGTCTATGGGATAGTGCACATAAAACACCCCTTGCTGTTTTTAGGTAAGAGTAGCCCATGAAGCAGTGACAACGGGTTTCCTCTGAAACCATGTGTCAATATAACCATGCGTCTTACGTCCAATAACCGCAGATTTATAATCGATGTGTTTCTAGTGGCGTCGTTAAATAAAACAAACTTTACTTTAAATTACAAATGCGAAAAAGGCAAAAATTCCAGCTACACAATTAATGACTGTATGAGCCAGAACATTAAAACATGATATGAAAAATACCGAAAAAGATTACTGAATTTTAATCAGAACTTCAGGAAAATTGTTTCTTGTCTGCGGTGATCAGTGTGAGTGAGATAGCATGCTAGTGTGTTATTATTTTAATGGCAATTAAAGGTACTAAAAACATATGTTGCTATTTTTATTATTTTTTGGCCTATATAGAAAGTTTTAAAAGTTTATATAAAATTATGGATTTTCTCCCAGTTACACACATTCAAAGCAACAATAAAAGGTTTTATTCAGTAAAAAAGGATGGATAAATAAATAAATGTTATGGCAGGCACCAATAATTCTTATACTATCCTTCACCAAGAACCAAATGATTCATAGCAACATGTGCTTCACTTCGCGTTCATGTCCGACATCAGGTGTCAGCTGTTAGGCGGAATGGTCACGTGAAAATGGCGAAATACATTAAAAAATAAACTGGCTTGAAAGTGATTTTTTTTTTTTTAGATTATAGTACTCACAGTTGTGTTTGAGCGCATGAGTTTACTGTAAGAAAGTAGGACTTCAACGTGGCAATAGAACATGTATTTTACACATGTGTGTGTGTGTTTCTGCATTTTAGCAGTCATCTAAACATGGATTTGGATAACGGCTCAAGTTTTAAGTCCCTTGTCACCTTGTGAAATAGTTTTCATTTTAGTCACTCGCTGAAGCTTCCGGCAAATGAAAATAATTTCACTTCGTACTTAAACTTGATAAAACAGGGTAGTGAGTTTAATATCCTCTGTATAACCATTTTGATGACCAGAAACTCATTGTTATTGTAAGCAATAAAATGTAATTGCATTTAAATGTTAATTTTAAGAATAAAAAAATGCTCTATTAGCCAGAAACGTGTTTCAAATAGCATTAGCTGTCATATATTCTTCTTAAAACGTGTATGATTTATTATATATACATTTTTGTATATGCATTGAAATAATAAAATTCTGTAGTTCATTTGATTGCTGGTGACATGCGTGACAATATACATGTGTAATGTTATTTATAGTCCACTAGTTCAGCCACAGAATGTAAATATAGCCAGGAATGATTGTGCAATACTCAAGTCAGCTAGCTCATGTGTTAACTGAGCGTTTTTTTCAAAGCCTTGATGAATTAGTTCATTACGCAACGTCCAGGTAATCGAATTGGTCGATTTATTTTTTTTACTGATTAAATTAAGTTTAGCAGTGTACATAGTTGCAGTGACCTTGTATCTTGAACATGGTGTCTGTAAACATGATACAATTATTTTTGGAAAATTTGCCTTTTTTGGGCTGTTATAGATAGCTGAGTAAATAACAGAAGTTTCCATTCATATGTGTCTGTCTACCCAATGCTTTTTTTTGTTCGCCAATAACTTTGGATTTTATCTTAAAGTTGGATTATCAAAGTTGACGGTTGGTTTCGCTATTGCTTGTGGTAACCAATTTCAAATTAACAGATCTGTTAATTTGAAATTATGCGAGTGGTGCTGAGCGCAAGTGATCGCTCACCTTAAGACACAAGACCAGTCTTACATTCAATAAGCTCTGTAACTATGTGACTGGTACTGATCGTGTACTATCACATCACATTCATTTAATATTAGATGCAAACATCAGTGTCAAAAACGTTTTTGTCTCGGTAGCAGAACGCTCGCCCTATTGAACGTAAGGCTGGGTTTTTTTTCTAGTTGATTAAAATAGTACAAATGTAACTGCAATTATAGCTCACAATAATAGACATTGATATTTAGTACGTACTGTAGTAGTCAAGTAAAAGCAGAATGTTATAATGAAAGGTTTCAAATATCCGAACTGTCAGTCTCCTCGGTCTAAGTACCAGCATACATCTTAGGAGAAACACCACTTTCCTTTTAGACTGACCCATAAAAAACAGTTGTAGCTAATTAAGTGATTGGATGAAAGCTTGCTGCTACAGGTAAAGTGTCATTACGGGCTTCCTCGTTTACAGAGATCTCTCAGCAAGTTAATGGGCTCCGTTCTTCTCTTATGGATTGTTGGTCACAGTCGTCTGTTCGCTAATTAGCAGTCAATCTGATATTTCAATGAAACATGCTTCTTGCGTTAACATTCTTGTTTCGGTAATGCCAATTCCACGTCGGCTAACATCGGTAAGAGCTCTTTAACTCTTTGCCAATATACAGGCTGTCGCTTTTCATAAAATGGATGTAAATGAAGTTATGGTTTTTACGGAAATTCGAAAATGTTGAATTCAAACCCGCTGAAGTCTGTCAGAGAGTTCTTCAGGCCGCATTGTCTTGTTATTGGAAATGGCAAAATCTTGTAACGTTTAAGAAAAAAAAATAATAATTCGTTTATTGGAGGAGGAAGGGAATTAGTAAAGTAGTTTACTGTAAATTCACAAGGACGTTCAATTAAATCCCATTCTCCATGCCGAGAGGTCCTGGCTCCGTCGGCAAGGAGTAACTTCTATCAAGCAATCAAGTGCGCCACTAATTTCCTATGTAAAGAACATGGGTCCGTGTTTGCTGCGAAGAGCTTGTGTCGTCCACTTATCACAAGGAAACAAATATGGCATGGACAGGTTTTTACTCTTAGTCGACATTACAGCACAGCCGAGAACACAGAAAAGCAGTTAGAACCTATTGACACTTTGCATCATTAAAGGCTTTTAAGCCCGAAATTTTAGCCTTGTGTTTTGCACCTTAAGAGTGTCAGAGACGGGTATTGATCAGGGAAACAAAAGCTCTATACATGTTAATTGATGTCGCTTAGTGAGGGTGGAGACCTGGCACTTTATGTAGTGCTTTTGACGGGGCTGGCCCGACGATCGTGTTGATCACGCACAAACACTGCAGTGACGGGATACGAGGATTTGTCTTACTAGCGTTTCAGTGGAGAGGCTTACTGGTATGTATTGAATATACATTGTAGTTAGGGCGGGAAGTAGTCTAGAGGTAGAATGTCTGCCTGTGGTGGGATGGGTCGAGGGATCGATCCTCCACAGCACAAAGCATTTTATGGGCTATTGATACACAACTGGTTTATCAAATTCCGTGGTGTGTACTTTCTTGTCTATGGGATAGTGCATATAAAAAGCCCCTTGCTGTTTTATGGTAAGAGTAGCTCATGAAGCGGCGACGGCGGGTTTCCTCTAAGACCATGTGTCTATATAACCATGCACCTGATGTCCAATAACTGCTGATTTATAATCGATGTGTTCCAGTGGCGTCGTTAAACAAACAAAAAAAACAAAAAAACATTGTAATTAGTACTTGCATTCACAGTAGGTACACAAAAGATTCTTCTTTGGCGTCGCTGTGCACAAGTCGTTAAAGAGAATCTTTGGTGCTACATTTGTCAGTTCGGTAACAGCTTAACGAATGGTTGGTTTGTTTAACGATACCACTGGAGTAATAAGTTGCTATTGCCCAGTATTGGATGTCAAACACATGGTTATGTTAACACATGGTCTTAGACGGAATCCGCTGCAACACATATTGAATAAAAGCAAGGGTTTGTTTACATGTACATGTATGTGCACTTTCCCACGGACAGGATAGCAGTGCATACATGTAGCACACACCACAGCCTTTGATGAACCAATCATGGATCAGTAGTTGAAACGGTACCACCGAGGTGGATTGAGCCTTTGACCTCTCGAACCTCAGGCACATGCTTTTGCACTGAGCTACATGTAGTAGTCCAACTCCCTGGACACTGTAAAACACAATAATTCTATCCGATCTATTGAGGCGGTTCGATCCTTCGACTTTATGCACCACAAGTGGACACTCTTAACTATACTGAGGTAAATTCCACTTCATGAAATTGCCTGCCTAAACTCTGTTAAGTTTCTTTGTTTTTTTTTGTTTTCTAAATAACTTTTGCTTGGTTCAACAGAGGAAAACAATTATGAGAGCATTGGAAATAACGAAAAATGTAATATTTTTATGCTAATTTTAATAAAATTATATAAAGAATTAAAAAAGAAAGTGAAAAGTTGATTTTTCAACCTTAAATACATGTAGGTACCAAAAAGGTATAAAATGAAAAATTTAAACAATATTTTTGTCCCTTTTTTTTTAAATTCTCGATATAGTTTTATTAAAATTCACAGATTTTTTTCAAATCTGTTATCCTGTTTCTCCTATGTTAAAGTAACTTAAACCAAAGTCTACAACAAAAAAAACACTACAAAACTGCAAAAGGGATAATATATCCAGTCTCCAGGCTAATGATCTTGGTGTGAGATGTTGAATCCTTATTATGACATAAGATGAGAAAAAAAAAAATTGCAACTTGTTTTAGCTTTCCATTTGTTATGCAGCAACATTTGAAAATAATTATCAAAACGTTTGCCTGCATTAAATCTACTGATATGACAGCTGCAAGTGGATAGACAAAAACAATTCTTGATAATGTTATAGGAAAGTGTTTTTTGAGTGGAAACGTGAGCCAGTGTACTATACAAAAAAATACTTCGTGTCTGAATGTTTGTAGTATGTTTTTCGTAGATAACTTTAGTTTTGTTTAACGTAGAGAAAAAAGGTAAACATTTTTGAAAATAAAA
>JAULBR010112967.1:0-10125 GCA_032355825.1 Melanodrymia aurantiaca
GTATAACGATTAAGTCACTCGTTAATGTTCGTACAGCCGTAATCTATACGCATGTGACATTGTACAAGTTTTAGCCAAAATTATAAAATGCGTTTAGAGTTACGGCCCTTTGCTTGCTCTACGCTACTATTATTATTATTAGCAGCGATGTTTTAACTTTTACTAAGTAATATTAGCAGCGATGTTTTAACTTTTACTAAGTAAGTTTTATTCAACATTTTTGTCTAAAAGTAAAACGGTAATTTTAAAATTTAAGTGAGTAAAAGTTAAAACATTTTATTTTTGTCTTCAAGACTGAGTATAGTCTACACATTTATTACCAAAAACAATATCCAATGATGGGATTCCTGTGGAGATTAGTAACTGGTTGTTATAGAGCGATGGCTTAGTTCCTGGAATTTCTTTTACTTTCATACGAGATTTTCGAAAACTTGTCTTGTCGCTGGAGGCTGCCATTTTTCTTCTTCTGTGTTTTCGACCTATTTTGAGCACAAACGAATGTGATCAATAGTTTTAAGACAATTTTAACATTTTATATATAATTGTATCTAGCTTATGATGGGCTCTGGCTGCTCATTCCGTACTATAAACCTTCCTATCATTGTTTTCTTAACAATATTAGGCCTATTATATCAACTGAAGAGGTACGTGATAATAAGTGTTTAACATTTTAGTTAGTTATATCGCAGAACAAGATCTAGGCGGGATTTGACGAACAAGATAGGCGGGATTTGCCGAACAAGATAGGCGGGATTTGCCGAACAAGATAGGCGGGATTTGCCGAACAATAAGAATAATAACAAGAACAAACCAGTCGAAAACTAAAAGCTCCCACCAAGTTAAAACAAAAAATCAGCGGTATGGTATAAACTATATTACATATTAACAGAGCAATACTGCTTACACTATCAGCGTAATTTAATTCATTATTACTATAATGTGACCATGGGTATATTGAAAATAAACCTACAACCCCTATAAAACATTAATAGACTCGCCCACCGAATTTTTTGAAAAACACATGACGTCATCAGAGTTTAGAACGTCCACAACGGTCTATTTTGAAAGCTGCGTCATTTATTGTTCTCTTTATGGTATTGGTCAAGAGGTTTTTTTTACAGATAAAATTACTTTCGTTCAACAACGGGGAGAAAAGTAACATATCAGTTATATTTTAAATGCAAACAAATAGTTATAAATAATTATTACCTGTGGCAACTTTTTTTCGGCATGAGACTGCATAATATTTTTACGGGGTCGGTCCAACGATTTCTTTTCTTCACTGGTAATATTAAAACAAGTGAAGAAGGAAGAAGGAAGAAGAAGAAATACCGGTAACTGATTTGTTACATTTTTTTGTATATATCCCACTCCCCCACCCATATTAAATGAGCGGAGGGTAGGACAGGGTCCACGTTTACTGGTTTAGATAGTCCAATAGATCTTCCCTTAAACTTTTTTTATATCGGTTGTTCGATCTATCGGACTATCATTAATTTTAGACAATTATCATTGACAGTTTGATTTACTTTGTTAATAACCTGTGTAGGACTACAGTAGTGAGTAGGCTACCTGTAGTATTAATTAAATTATTTAACAGTAAAGTTATCAGGCGGGCCCGTAGTCAGAATGGGGTTAGCGGGGGGTAGTGCCGATCGCGTTTACTGGCGGGCATATATATATAATATATATACATGTATAATATACATTTTTTTGTTTGTTTTCTTTTTCAGACGGGGGGGTGGGGGGGGGGGGGCATAATATTTCGTGGGGTGTGATGCCCCTAGTTGTGTTAAAGTTCTAACAAAATTTCAAAGTTTCATTACGGTCAACTCGAACATTCAGTATAGTTATAACGAAAACAAACAATCAAGTCTATTAAAGAGAGCAGCTTGTGCAAGTGTTTGTGTTTGAAAGTGAATAGTTTTCCTAGTGCCTGCGATGAATGTGGCCGGTGCCAGCGAGACTGGGACCCACTTTACGATTGTGAGTTTAGTCGTACAGTGAACGAGCGCCGCCGACAGTACGCCTCTTTGATGTGCAACACACAGGCAATACGCATTTGGACACATCTGGATAGAGTATCACTAGACAATTGGCACACATAATTTAAGAGTGTTATCTGCACATTTCAAGTGATAATGTCAAAGATTACAGACTTTGAAAGTCATTACTTTTGCGGAGACCCTCAACAAGTCACCGTGCTGAGTGGATCGAGGGGGGGGGGGGAGGGGTTTGAGAGGATAAGAGTATGAGTGCCACAATATACGGTTATTTATTCTTTACGTTTCACTTTGACAATCAACACTACGAGTGTTTATTTGTGCTTTGTTTCAATATTGGAACGCTTTGCAAATGGATCAACACGAGAAGACACATTGTAATTACATTAAAACATAATAAATTGTTACATCTTGTAACAAAATCACATTGCAATATTATACATATACCATAAAAAGGTGTAACGTAATATACATTACACCATATGACATAATTCACGTTGTAATATAATACACGGCTAAACTGGCGTTCCTTTTTAAGAATGACTGGTTTGCTCGAGCCATGTTAAGAATCAAGTAAATCGATGAAATAAGTTCGAATCCCGCTTGTGTACATAAGTATTTTGTTCATCTATGATTATACAATCATTATAATCATCAATTAGTACATGTACATAACTGAATGGCACAAGAACCCAGGGTCTGTTCTGTGTGTTTTGGTATTACTAGCATCACTTAACTGTGTTTATGCAACTGCTTTCTGACTAACTCTTACTGCAGTAAGAGCCGCTGAGCTCAACACTAAAATAAACTGCCTGTACTGCCTGTGTGTGTACTCGGATCATTGCACGAGAGCCGAGAACAGAATCTATACCAATGGCAAATGCTATGCTTTAAAATCAAACAGTAATTAAATTTTCTCTTCTCCTCCCAAACCCCCTCCATAACTGTGGTCACTTCACATTCTTATAATCTGACCCCAAAAAAAAAGAGTTTAAACAAAAGGTGAAATTTATTTTGTTTTTATAGTACCAATTTACAAAGCCGGTGTAAAAAGAATACCCGGTACACGGTCCGGAAGCAAGTGTAATGCTAGCAGGCCTACATACTTAGCGTTCATGTAAGAACAAACCCAATAAAGCTGTGATTTATGCAAATATGGTTTGGACATATATGCATATAGGTTCGATAGCAGTATACATTGTTTCTGCACCTTTATTCCTTTAACACCGGTGTAATAATAATAGGACCTAGCCTACATACCTATAGGATTCTTAGTCCAAACATGAAATGCATAAATCACATATAATAGTTTTATTTTACATCAACGGTAGGGTTTGTAGATATCAGGCTATAATATACGTTCATTTTATTGTTTAACACATTTTGTTACGATATTACCAGGCTTGCATTCCTACCAGGCTTGTATTCCTACCAGGCTTGCGTTCCTTTTACACCCGCACTGGTTTGTATTTTAATTCAAAAAAATTCAATGCAAATTTCAAGTGTTACAGATTTACGAGGCGTGCACTAAACATAAGATCATCATCACTGTGACCTATATTAAATATTTACACAGTAAATAGTAACTTACATTTTAATCATTACGTACTTATCTTTCCACAATAAATATCTTCTTCTTTCTTTTCGGATACAATGGTATGTGGGTATCTAGGTGAACGTGTTCTATTTAACCACTCGTATCATTGTGGATTGTGTTAATCGCATTCAAAATAACATGTGGGAGCGACCATCCAAAACTATTCAAACGCAGCAACGCAGAAACGCAGGAACGCAGAAGAAGAAGAAGAAGAAGAAGAAGAAGAAGAAGAAAAAGAAGAAGAAGCATTTCAAAATCAAAACGACGTGAAATACAAGTTTCGGGTTAAGCATTCCAATGTATGGGTTTACAGTCGTTGAAGTGGGCACAGATAATAGTAATTATATAATTTATCATGGGAAGACTAACAACACTGCAACAATTATGGCTTTTAAACAAATGGGAAAGCGATCACGAAAATAATTATGGTTTCCAAATCGTTTACCCCTGTTTTGTAATTGGATTATTGTATGCTCAGGAAAGTTATCAATACATTTATATCCAATGTCGTCCAAACGGTTATAATATATAGTTTACTGTGTACCTTTCCGGAACTAATTTGTCTAGTGATAAGAACCACATTAAGCTACTACAAACATATTGGATATACATAAATTGATATGGTACGCAATGAGTTGTACGTAAATATTAATTTTAATAATAAGAAATGCTCTATGATGATGAGTCAGAAATATGTTACAAATAGCATTAGATGCACAAGTAGGCCTACGGTGGCATACTTCCTAAAACTAGCCAGTGGGCCTTTAAAACGTTTTGTAAAATATCAATGTTAACTTAATTTCACGTACACAGTTCTTTGTGACAAACACGGAGATGAAAAATGAATGAATACAGATTCCGAGTCTTAAATTCATTTTCGAAAAACCCCCACCCCAAGCTACAAAGCAGTTGATCGATTCGATCATTCTGTTATTTAATAAACATAACGTAATGAATAACATTATTCACTTGGAAGTCCACAACCAAAAGAAAGAAACAATCTTGTTATGTCAATTGAAAACACGTGACTAGTTTTTTTTCCAAACCCAGACTCTTGCTTAAAACAAATATGATTGATAATCTCTGTAAAATATTGATCGCTATACTGCACGGTGACAGTGCAGAAAGGATACGTTACAGTTAATGTAGAATAAAAATAGCACAACTATCATTGAGTCCAAAATCGTATCTTTTTACAAGAGTGCAATGACTATTTTAACATAGCTTCTGTACACGTCATGAGTTACTGTACAGGTTATAATTAATATAATATATTTACTCTTTTTTACCGATTGATGGAAACGTATGAATGATAGAACTAAGTCTTTTTTTGTTTTCAATCCGACACCGCCTGTCTAATACTCTACCCATCCCTACGCACGTTTGTCTGTGATCCACACAAAACAATAAATATTTAGTAACAAATAACATCGGTTGGAATTTTTCTTTCACAACAATCGTGATCTTACTAAACAATGTTTACTACTTGTTGCGATTGTAATCATAGACAGGGATCTAAAATTTCACGATTGAATATAATTTTGGTTTTGTTCACTGACAGGCAAGTTATGTGAAGAGTTATAACGCAGCACAAAAACTTCCATATTTCTTCATTCTGTCATATTTTTCATTGTGTTGGACTTAATTGGATTTCCTGTTTTAGAAGCATATTGATTAGTCAGCGTTATCAACAGAGGAGTCCAATAAAGCAGTGGATTTGGTGACACCAACGTTCCCCAGTCCCTCTCCCTCCCTCAATAATGTGAGTGAGTCACTTAACAGTGAGATAATTAGACGAGGGTCACTGACTGCCCGGATGATGGATGTGCCATGTTGTGGAACTGTGTGCATGTGCAGCATCGCTGCCAATGACCAACAGTTGGCTTCTAAACACACAGCCCCAATACGGTATTTAAAACTACGGTGACGAGTGATGCAATGGAAAATAAACACAGAAGAAAGAAGTGCTGAGGATGAAACGATATTTTTCACCATCTATAGTCTTGATTCGTAAGACTTATTTAGTTTCATCACACGTTAGGTTTTGGTCAGAGGTGATGGATTAGCGATGAAAACAAGTTTAAATAACACCCTGCTGTGATATAACACGTTACTGCAGATTATAGTGAAGCAAACAAAGGGCCAGACAGCGTGACGCTGCCGCCATCTTGTACAGCGTAATGACGTCTGCGTGCAAAACAACAAACACGTAGACTGGTTTGCTAATGCACAATATGTCTAAAATATCTATAATTGAAATACAGGTACATGTATATGTGATCTCATGCAGTTATGATAGTATTAAGTAGACCCTAAATACCTTTTGTATTTAATTCTGGTATAAAGGTATCTTTAGACTATCTCTCATCATTTTGGCGCAAACAAAGCGCAATCACGGGCCGATGTATAGTAAAGCTTGTTATATGCGACTAATCTAAAAAAAATAAAACCATTGTCCTTGTTAATCTATATAATTGCATTAATGTATTATATGATTCTAAACATGAACGGAAATATCAAAATGTCATTATTTGGCTATGTTAATGGTTTTGTCGTTTAGAATTCAACTTCCGGTAAATAAATACTTTCACCTCACAGTTTTGACCCGATTTTGTTTCAAAATCAAAGCGACAAAACCATTAACATAGCGAAATGCATATCTCTGCACATGTCAGTTTAATGTACATTACGACAAAGTCGAGTTGGCATGTACTCACGAACCACAGCCAAAGCGGTGGTGATACCAGGTGTTTGCGAAGAAAGAACATATCCTACCCTACCCATATGGGCAAACAGATAGGAGACAATATTTTGTGATCTTTCCCTGTGCATATCACACACGGGCGATATAAGTCGTTGTATATATATATATGAGGTCAAACTATTGTGTTAAAGACCATCGTATATTGTAAACGGAGAAATTTTACGTAATATAATGACATTTTGACATTTCTGTTGTTGTTTGTCGTCATATAATAAATGTATGCAATTATGTAGATGAACAAGGACAGTGTTTTCGCTTGTTTATAATGATTATACCCAAATTAATTGTCTTGTGGCTGGCTCCATTCCTTACGTCACGAGAAATGGTGAGCGATCGTCTTTAATCATTTTAGTGCCTACAGAATTGTAAAATGTAGGCTCTATCGTTTGAAATAAACATGTATGAACTCAGAATGACAACAGGCAATGGTTAATACATAGAATACCAACTCGCTACTTGACAGTATACAGCTTCCATGCACTCGTGACGCGATGTCTTTATTCTCTCGCCAAAGGCTCGCAAAGGAAGACATCGTTTCACTCATGAATGCAAGCCATACCTGTATTGCCTCGCAGCTCTTTATGTATTCTATAATGAAACAACTTCTAAGTGATATAAAAAAGCGATATATAAAAAGTTAAAATCGTGATTGTAGTCTTGAGCATGTTCCTGACAGTTGTCTTCAGAGGACGGCTGTAGATTGTGTACGGACGATCTACTCTGCACTCATCACAGACATCTTTGCACTGACCTGGAAACGGAACACAGTCCCAGTGGCATTTGTTTTTGAAACTTGATACATATCGCCACAATTCTATCTCATAAATATGCTGAAAAGACATGTGCCATGCAAAAACGTCCGTTAAGGACATGGATAAGGTGACAAAGGCAAGTGTTTTATTGTGTTTTGCACCAGGTAATGTACACCCATAGATTGGACGATGAACTAAGTCCACCGTGACTTCATGCTGTCCTTGATGTATTGGCTTGGTAGCAATCATCATCTGTCTGAATATTACACACAACAGATAGTAGAGCCAAGAATGACATACATTCGAGTGATGTATTTAAACACAATTTCTTAACATCAGCGCTGAATTATGTTTGACAATGGTCTGTGAAGACATTAATTAACAGAAATGACCCTTAAACATGGTTTTGTGCAGATATACGATGTTGGCTTTGATTACTGTTTTAAGAGAAAGCACTGTTCCAAAATTTGAACATTCTTAAAAATGTAGTAAACGTTTTTGCGATTAGTCCATTTAGGCAGAAAGTGATATTTTAATTTTAAATGAGGCAGCTGCACAGTCGATGCATTCCTACAGCTGCACCTACTAGCGGAGAGAGAGGGAGAGAGCACTGCGTTTGGTTGTGTCCCAATGACCGCCATCCTTGCATTCGGCATCCGCGTCCTATCAGTGTATGTCAAGGAATAGCGGTGTCTCAAGAAGCAATGGTTTAATTGGCATTACTCACTAATCCCACGTGACTCAACTCCGGCTGCTGGCGTTAACCTTTTCACCAATTTTATATCTGAGGTCGACGCGACGATATGATGATGTTATTTACCTCGTAACTATAGCAGCTTTGTCAGCTGTTGCATCACTCTGAAAGAAAATGTCAATATGGGAATCTTTTGTTCAGCTTGGCCACATCGAGGAAAGCATGTGTCACCTGACGTTGTACCAACATGAAAAGATTCCTTATACAATTTTACATACAATCTGTCAACAACCATTCGTAATACCAACAACACGTGCTATAATAACCAATATTATATGGTGAAATCGGATCAGTACTTGTAGCCAGAGTCAAAGAGTGCTTTTAATACACATTGAATTATGATTTATCACATGAGGAGCATACACACACACGCACGCACGCACGCACGCACGCACGCACGCACGCACGCACGCACGCACGCACACACGCACGCACACACACACACACACGCACGCACGCACACACAGACAGACAGATGAACCAACCAACATATCGACCGACTGACAGACAGACATACATGTACAGAAAAAGCAGACAGGCAGACAGATAGGCAGACACAAAGACAGACAGAGAGACAGATATATGCTTTCCTTTATTCAATAGGCGTTATGAAGGAGAAAAACAATGTTTGTTAGGCCATATCGAAGCATGTTGTTTCATCAGCGATGCAGCTATTGGGTGTCAAAATATAAGTTGTACAGAGACACATGGTCTACAGAAAGGAAACCAAAGCCTCTTCAACGACGAGCCTTTAGAAAATACACAATAGCATCTTTGATACTCTTCGTTCGTTTTAATGTCGCGCAATGCATAGAAGTCAATTGATATGGGCTTTTTATCAAATCAAATGACCGCAGATTCAACTGGTGAATCCGGTTAATAAAGGTTTATGATATACATGTAGTTCAAATTTCACATGTTGTATGTGTGTCTCCAGCTTAAAAGTTGGTGATGCAGTTTTCACCGCTTCACATGATCATGTTACAGTCCTTGCCATTACAGTGCATCATCTCGAAGCCCTAAGAAGCGGTACACTGTAGTATCGCATGATTCGTGCTATGTTTTCAGTATCGTTGGTGTAGGATTTAAACAAATTTGACGGGCACACATTATAAATTTTCAATGAAGGTTCAAGCACGCTGTCCTGGAAAGCCGCGCAGCTGCTTCGACTGCCTGTCAAGAACAGAAGTTAGCTTTAGTATGACAGGGGAAGCATGCAGACACCATAAAAATTGATTTCTCATATTTGATAATCAGCAATATTTTTTTTTAGAAAATATTAATTGTGCACTTTTTAACATATTAAAAAGTACAACAAACCACAATCTTTGCTAAACTAGCTGTGCACCACTGGTTGCCTGATGTAAGTCATTATATAATTTATAGGACTACACCGACCCCATCGACAATTGAGATGCTCCAAATCTGGGTTGGAGCCAGTACTTGCATTAAAAATCACGTATTATATAGGTTTGGATTCCGAAGTCGGATTCCGAAGTCGGAACCCAGTATACGTCCCAGTCTTAAATTAACCAATACACTATCGAGTCCCATCGAGTTTTTGGCTTTCAATTTAAGCAGCTTCTGATCATGTGTAAGCTTTGACTGGAAAAGAAATATGGACCACACACTGGACAAAAACCAACCTCAGTCCTTTGCCCACTCACCGATGTTCTTTCGTTTACCACTTGGTTATTGTTTTCCCAACACAAACAGCTTTTCCAAAAGCAATGGATGTAAAATGATATTTGCGTCAAATATCGATGCGACAAATAGTTATAAATTTCGCTTCCACTTCAAGTAAGATCATTACTTGGTCTTTATGTTGCAGGGAAATCCACAACTGTTCGCAATACGTATCTTCAGACACCGATTCCGCGACTACAGACACGGTTTCGCATTGTAAATCTGTTAGTAGGGACATTATATTCGAACCAAGGTTAAGCTGATGTCTTATTACAAAGAGGGAACAAAATAGTCGTAATTCTCAGCTACACTTCTCTTTTAACACCGTGCGGATAGACACAGCAGATTGTTACTTCATTACATGCACTCAGTACAGCCGGTCGGGCTTTGTTTACCATTTAGACTTTTTTTTATACCTAGACAACACATAGTATAACTGCTGACATGGCATATGTACTACACATATAGCATCTATATGTAAACAACTACAACAACAACAACTACTACTACTACTACTACTACTACTACTAATACTACTACTACTACAGTACTAATATTACTACTACAAA
>JAULBR010112978.1:0-10125 GCA_032355825.1 Melanodrymia aurantiaca
TCATCTCAATCTCAGCGCCCTCTACAACATCCTTCGGATGGATGAAGGCGTAAAACCACATTACCCGTTACCCGCAGGCCTGACAGAGGCTTTGTTAATTACCTTAGTGTTGTGGGTGTGTAGGCAGATCTGGGTCTCTTCATGCTCTCAGGCAGACCTTCCTTCCACCCAGGCATGTGACTCGACTTCAGCCTGTGAGTGTACAAGTCCCAGTACACATCGCGCCCACCGGCCAGCCATCGGTCGGTCTTGGTTATGTGCATCTGGGACGGTGTTCTTGGAATGTTCCTCATCACTGGAGATGATGGTCGCTGTGGTGGTGGTTTCACTCTTTCAGCTAAACGATGATAACCATAAAACATGTATTCAATTACTGAATTAGATACAGGTTTGTTTAACAATACCTCAGAATATTGCTAATCATAGGGTCTTGCAGAGCTATTAGGAGCAGTTTCTTAAGGACCTCCTCATATGGGACTTACAGAGATATTAGATGCAGTTTAAGGACATCCTCACAGTGACTTGCAGAGCTATTAGGTGCAGCTTATTTAAGGACACGCTCATAGGCACTTGCAGATTCAGACATTTTGGCTGTCTATAATTATAGGTTCTTTCGTGGTAAAAGTGATGATTGTCGGTAAATGTTGACATGGTCATACATGTTCAAATCATTCTCTAACTGCTGTCCATATCTAATATTTTTATACATGATATTTGTCAAAAATGGACTTCCTTTATGCTGATACGATAATCACAGTATTTTTGTTTTGTAAATGATTTTCTGAATTTATCCATTTTGCCAAAATTCTTTCAATTATGCACAGCACTTAGACCTAAATATCCCGAAAAGGATTGACACACACATTGAAACTCTCAGCTACTGACATTCTTTCTGTCTATAATTAAAATAAAGTGTATCAAGTACATACATGTTAGACTTGCAGATGCTGTTTTCTTCCAGGCCTCTGTTCTAGATTGCTGGAAATCAGAGTTAAATACACTCTCTGGCCGCGGAGTTAAATCTTTGACGAAACATCGATACGCAGCAGCAGCACTGAATGGTCTCCCCTTAACAGGTACCATTCTTCTTCTGAAATTACATGAACGCAAACACTTGACACATTACAAACAGGTACCACAGACATATTCTTTATATTGTCATCGATATAGACACACATTTAAACTGAACACCTCAGCTTGAAGTCAGGATTACAAAACATTTCAATGTCTGCTTCGACCATGATCTTCAATGTTGAAAAGAATGTAAATATAAAAGGCATTTTAAACAGAATCAGTCACCATTTTGGCCCGAAAAGCAAGAATACGTAACGACGAAATGAACTGAGGTATCCGCAAATTGATTTGCATATACCGGGTAAACAGATTGCATACATTTATTATATGATTATACACATCAATAGAAATTTCATCGTGTCATTACATTATGTAAAATTGATCATTTAACACTGTATGTATACATCATAAAAATCTGCAGTTAATTAGTTTGAACACTTCTAAAGTCACACTATTGTGTAGAGATGGAATGTTCGTCACCAAAGTCAGTGACGGAGGGTCTTTAACTAATTAAGTTATGAAAGTTGTGATAGTGCTTAGAGTTCAAAAGTTAATTAAATATGTCCAATGGCGAAACGTTGCATTTGAGCTGTAAAGTATGTTGGCTAGAAGTTGTGAAAACACTGGTGGATCATACCCGGATACTGGCGGACTGATGTTCTTGGCCGACCCAGTGACCTGCATTCCTTGTCCCGGGTTCCTGCTTGACTGCTTGGAAGGCGTGCTTGCACTTCTAACAGTGTTCTGCTCACTGGCATTGTCAAGAATATTTGGCATCTGAATTGCTAATTGTATACTTCCAGTGGATGTTGATAAGAGACAGGTATCAGATTTACATGTACGTCCCTTGTCCTCACTTCCGATACTGTTATTAAATACTTGACAATTTTCAGCATTACTGCCCTTGCCTGTGGCTGGTCTAGAGTGAAATTTTCCTGTTACGGGTCTGGATGGCTCACGACTCAGTTGTAATTCTTCTTCTTCATCTGACGACCACGGCTTAACATCTTCAATATCATCATCTCTTGCATTGCTAAAAATATAAATATCTTCATTTCAAGTGTTCTTTAGTAACAGATTAATTAATCTAGGCAAAAAGACAATGTTTTTAATGTCCCTTTACTAGACTTTTTAAATTGGTTTAGTAATGTATAAATTCAGTTGGAGCATTCTAGTAGAATTCTTAACAGTCTTCCCCAAGAAATGTGAGCGATCATACGCACTAATCTCCACAAACGCCTGGAGTATTTAGGTGAGTAGCAAATCACGTTTTTTTTTGTTTTTTTACATTTCTTTTTACTTTTTTTTTTTACAAATTTCAAGAGTATGGAATTAATAAAACTATTGGGTTGTTTTAATGAAAAGATTTAAAATTAAAACCATTCCATTTTTGGTATTATTAATTGTAATAAATTTAATGAGCCTAAGGTAACCATGAAGTATTGGTAAAAAGTAGGAAGCGACACATACCGTTTTTCTGTTAGCCTTTCAGTATCAGAAGATTGTTGCTCCACCTGAAGTGATGATTCAGTCACTTCCTGAAAATTTAAATTATTTATTATCCAGTGATCAATCTAGCTGGGTGTCCCTAACAGGAGCTGAGCTCCCTCTGTCGCAGTTCTCTGGGTCACTGAGGCATGCAAGTTCCCTGGGTCACTGAGGCATGCATGTACTCTGGGTCACTGAGGTATACAAGCTCCCTGGGTCACTGAGTCATGAAAGCTCCCTGTGTCACCGAGGCATACAAGCTCCCTGGGTCACTGAGTCATGCAAGTACTCTGGGTCACTGAGGCATGCACGCTCACTGGGTCACGGAGGCATGCAAGTCCCCTGGTTCACTGAGGCATTCAAGCTCCCTGGGTCACTGAGCCATGCAAGTCCCCTGGGTCATTGAGGCACGCATGCTTCCTGGGTCACTGAGGCATGCAAGGTCCCTGGGTCACTGAGGTATGCAAGTCCACTGGGTCACTGAGGCATGCAAGGTCCCTGGGTCACTGAGGTATGCAAGTCCCCTGGGTCACTGAGGCATGCAAGCCCTCTGGGTCACTGAGGCATGCAAGCTCGGTGACCATGTTAAGGTGTGGACCTTAAGGATGAGTTGTTACGGTCACTCTTATCTGGTCATTACATTTAATAGAGCAAACAATCAAGACTCAGGCATGAAAGCAATATTATGTGGAATTTGCTTCAGAAATGTGTTAGAAACCACCTGGTTCAACTATTCTACAATTATTGAGTCTATGCAACAAATGTTAGAATTCTCTTGTTTATTTGTCGCACAAATTATGGAAATGATAGTTGTTTTATATAATGTTTTTAATTTTCTGTTAGGAAGTTAAATGACATCTGGACCCATTAAAAAATTAACAAATTGTTCACATTTCTATATAAAAAAAAATTAACAACATGCATAAATCTATCATAAAGTGGTGTTTACAGATTATTGAATTCCAACCAGAAGTATTTCAACAGCATGTTATTCTGACATGTCATAAATTAATAAATAGACATCTGTAGTTTTGCATACTAAACACCTGTGGTTTCATATTACATCTGTTTTATTGTGATCACTGACATTTTAGCAATAAATAATTTTTCTCTTTGGTTCAACACTGACATGTTAACAAAGCAAAGAATTCCATTAACACACATCAGTAAGTAATAAAGAATGAGACAGATTGTTATCACAGGAAATAATTTAAATCTTTCCTGTTGATCCCTGCATGACAGGTCGTGATCACTCGGACAGGTGACACTCATGTCATTCAAGCTATCAATGGAAATCAATACACATCCGTACAAATGGCTTCTTCGTGGTATAGTGGCTCAAGACTGGTACGTACTGGGTTCAAATCCCACTCGAGGTGATGGGATTTTTTATCGCAAGTACCAACTCCAACCCTAGAGAGTGGTTTGCAAATCTCAACAAGTAAATGTACTCCACTACATCGCCCAGTGTCCCACTAATGGTTAACACAAGCTGTGGTATGTACTGTCCTGTCTGTTGCTACAGGACTTTAATAGCAAATATGTGTAATAGGTAATAAAATGTTGTAACATACAATTTGGTATGTGTTTAACTATAAATGAAAGAAAAAACAACCAATAAAAAGAAGAATAAAGCTAGATGGCATTGAAAGGGTTAATTGACTTTATGAGAACGATGACAATGATTAACACCAACGAAGGTTGTGAATACATGACTATCTGCCAATGGCTGTTTTTTCATTGTAAACATTGTAAATCATTGAGAATAATAATATACATGTAGATTTCACTGCTTGACATTCCGATATACATGATCCACTGCCCTATCTTCACAACAGTAAATCATTGGCAAATTACAATATATTATGTAGATTCCACTACTTGAGATTCTCAGATATATGACCTTACTGCCCCTGACTACAAAATGTAAATAGATGACACCATATACATCTAGATTTCACTACTTGAGATTGTGAGATATATAATAATTATACAGCCCCACCGACTCAAACTACAATATGTAAATTAATGATAATAATTATATATCATGTATATTTTACTACATAAGAATCTGAGACACATGTATGTTTATTATAGTCAGGTTGTGAAAATAGTCATTTCGCGAAATGTGTGAAATGTTTAGTCATTTTGTAAAACAACTGGTCTGACTAGCCATTAAAAGATAAAGTTTATTTGTTTAACAACACCAATGGAACACATTGATTATTAATCAGCTGTTATTGGATGTCAAATGCACGTTATATCGACACTTGGTCGCAGAAGACACCCACTGCCGTCGCATAGGCTACACTTATTCGAATAACAGCAAGGGATCTTTTATGTGCATTTTCCCACAGACAGGATAGCATATACCATAGCCTTTGATAGACCACTCGTGGATCACTGGTTGGAATGGGAAAATAGACTAGACACTAATTAATAAAGAAATGATTGAAATACAGTAGTCTGCATTTCATGTGTAAGTTGGTGAATATAATAATAGAATAGTGATACAATGGTGAAACATTTAAGAAGAGAAATAATATTATTTGTTTATCCTATTAAATAATTTCCAACTATACACTGGGCATTTAAATATAAACTACAATATTTCAATCTCACTTTTTATATTAATTCTTTGTCAGACATGTTGTCAGACATGTGTGAAATATTCATGCAGCCATGACATGAAGTTATTTGCTTCACAACTCGACTGTCATGAACTTCTAGACAACATTAATTTAGCCCACAACCAATTGCGCCTGCGATGATACTTAGCACATATCTCTGTCACAACACAGAGACCAAAGAACTCTACAAAACTATACATCTTATTCAGATTTCTTCAACATGCGACTAAGCGAGGATTACTGCCAAATCCTTTCTAGCTTTAACAATCTAATTCCCTGTTTATTTATGTTCTTGTGAAGAGCCACACACTCGCTCTGTAACTAAATTCTCCCGGCAAACAAATGACAGGTAATAATGTAAGTAGTATTTCTCCACTCAATAGACAGAGACGTTCAGCTGCTATCAGGGATAAGAGTCGACACTGACGATTTATTGAATGTGTAAGTACAAGGTGGGCCCAGAGAGTCCCATTGTGTGACGGCAAGTGCAGTAGAAAGGGGAACACATGAGCTCAGTACACAACTCACAGTCATTAAAACCAAACATACTAACATAAACACGTGGCTGCCACCTTGACAACTTGGGACAATGCCGTTATATGAAGAAGTTATCAGCATAATGCAAAGAACTACCACTACTCGCTTTATGAGTGGACATAGCCATGTTTGATAAGAAAAGTTATGTGTTCTCATATTCAAATATAGAATTGAATAATAAAGAAATATCCCGGGACTGGAACTGAATAGATATATTGAGATTATTTCACTAATACATTGTGACAGCAGTGGATCAATATCTCCAATGGCTTATCTAAGTAAACTTAACACATACATGTATACATAGAAATAGTATTTCAAATACTGGTCGATCCAGTTTATTAAAGGAAAAACATCAGACAGATGTGTTGGAGATTCATGAATTTACATGTATGTGAAGGTGCATTGTGAGTTCCACGAAATTTTTTCTGAAATCAACATGTAAAGGAAGATTTATTCTATCTAGTTGTTTAACAAAATATTGAGAGAACAGACTGGAATAATTTCAAGTTTTCTAAGATCCTGTGCTCAATACAACTATTAATATGAGAAACTACAAGAGAATTGAGAGTGGCGGTGAAGATCTTGCGAAACTAATTATAGCAGGGATGGTGGCAGATATTGAGATGATGCTGGGACAATATGGGAAGGACTGCAAAGACTTGTGCACTGTCATCATTGCCAATGGCAACACACCACTACACATCGTAGCCCAGCGCCATAAACCCAAGATTCTTAAGCTAATGTTTGATGTAGGTGTTGACATTAATGCCAGGAACAATGAAGGATTCACGCCACTGTATGTGTCACTGTTTTATGGAAACTTTGAGACAGCAAGAATGTTTGTGAGAAATGGTGCAGACATCAATGCCACCATTTTTGCAAAAACCGGAACAGCTCTGATCCACAAGCTGACGTTTAGTAACCGGTTGGAAGCAGTGAAGATGCTGATTGAAGAAGGGGCAGACGTGAACATAAAGGACAAGCAGGGTCGTTCCGCACTCCATCTGACAATGGTGAAAGGAAAGACGACGATGGCATCACTGCTCATAGAAAGTGGATGTGATCTCAATTGTGTTGACAATACGCAGAAGACACCGCTACACACAGCACTCATGTACAAAAGCATTGATATTGCAAAGTTGTTAATTCAAATCGGAGCAGATGTGACTATTAAAGATCGCTGTGGGATGACCTCTCTTCACCTCTGTGTCATGTACCGCTATATAGAAATAGCTCGGATTATCATCAAGAGGAACTCAATGATCTTAAACTCCAAAGAGAAACTAATGGGACGGACTGCACTGCACATGGCTTGTGCAGACAACAATTTAAAGATGGCAACGCTTCTCGTAGAAAATGGAGCTGATGCTACGCTAACTACTATTTTCCGAAAGTCTGCATTGCACCTTGTAGCCAAGGTAGGAGGTGTGGAGATGACAACACTGATACTGAGATACACCCAGAATGTGAACTTGTTAACAGTGAACAGCAAGTCAGCGCTGCATATAGCAGTTGAAGAGAGGCATTACAAGGTCACCATCCTTCTCCTCGCAGCCGGAATAAAAGTCAACCTTCATGACCTTCACGGATTGACCGCTCTCCACTACGCCATGCAGAATGATGACATCGAGTGTGCCAGAGTTCTGACCCAGGCTGGAGCAAACATGAATGATTCAGACACATGGTTAAGAACCCCATTCCATTTGGCATGTCAGAATGATAACATTGAACTGGCCAGATTCTGTTTGCGGCATAGCGCTCACACGTATGTGTTGGATGAACATGGACTAACACCTTTAGACTATGACAAAACAGGGGATGTGAGGGCCTATGTTGACAAACTACTGCAGATACGGAACAAAAAATCTGCAACAGTAAGAGCACAACCAAAGTAACCAAATAACTGTTCCTCTATTATTTAAATGAATTATTTTGTGCAATTACATTTTTAAATCTGTATAATGGCATCTATTGACCTCCAGTTACAACTTAGGTGGCCTGGTGATAGCATGAATAAGTCTACAACACAAAAGATCAAAGGGAAGGAATATTTATTTAGTGATATCACCACCACACATTGTTGAATCAACACCATCAGGTGTCTAACATTTATGGTGTTTACAATATGTTGTCTACAGAATAAATCTGCACCCACTATGTTTATGTGACTATGCTTGTCAATTTGTAGAAAATCTAATTTCCAAGGAAAAGGACAGCATATACAATTTTATACCACACCCATTGATAAACTAGTCACGGAAGACTGATAAAGAGGAATAAAGCTCAAAACGAAATGGTTTCCCCGACACGGTTGATTGGTCTTATCTATTGGACATCTTAACACTGAGCTACATTGAGTAGTAATTCAATGTATCAGTTCCTAGTGATAGACTTAATAATTGTAATTAGACAGCTCTATTAATGTGTCACTGTTGAACGGCGGTCATTAGAACTACCAATCAGATGATGTCGTTGGGTAATAACATTTTTACCTGCATGGCTAGTAGAGCGACAGAGTTATAAATTTGTAAAATTCATTTGTTTGGAATAATCATGGTATATAATATATGCTTTCAACTATGAAATTATAGATGTAACAGTGCATCTCCTGGGCGTGTATCGTTTGTTTTGAAGTTGATATGACAACTTCATGACATTTGACATGAAAGTGCAAACAGTTGTTAAATTCTGTCAGTTAATTAACTTATGGGTTTCTCAATGTTCACTATTGTCCATGAATATAAAATATTAAAGCCAATGTTTATTTTTTCATTGACCTCAAAGTGTTAACATCATTTTGTTTGCCATATTCTACATATTACCCGGTACTTGTGTATACATTGTGTACTATTAAAAGTAAAGTCAGCAGTCGAGTACATGTAAGCTATACATACGTTACTGAATTGACCTGACATGGTCACTGACGCTCACTGGATATTGTTAATTTTATGAAAAAATAGTAAACACTATAGAGTTAAGTCGATTACTTACCAATTATTTGACATTCAAAATAAATTCAATATGTTGATGTAGGTTCTATTTAGAGTTTTGGAATTATATTAACAACCAGTTACCAGGTAGCTCTTCGGTATGCTAGTTGATTTGTAAATGCAGTAAGATGCGAGTTGCCCTGATATTTGGGTACGGTAGTATACATGTACATTGACGGCAAGTACACATATGCCTTATTATAATTATTATATTTTGTTTATTTGTTTCACAATTCTATTATCACTTCCAAGCATGGACATGCATATTTTCACTCAAATACATGTGCACATATGGAATGTATAACTATAAATTATTATACATATGCACAGAATGTAAAACTAGATTATACATGTGTACATACATGTATGTGTATACGAAATATTAAAGTTGGCAATAATATAGAGGATATTCCCCACGCATCTTGTGATATCATAATTAGTCAATACGAGTTGATAGAAGAATTTTTATACTTTTATCAACGAGTGCTGATAAATAATGATATCATAAGACATGAGGAGTGTATTCTTCTTATCATTTATTATCATTAATTTTGGTCTAATTAGGATGCTTATTAACAGAAATTAAATGGAAATAAATACTTGCAACGTTTGGTTAAAAGGCATGACGTCATAACAGTTGTAACAACTTTATGGCATCATGTTTAGAACTGTCAGGTTTCATGGTAACGAGCTTGAAAAACAGTCTGTAGACCAATCAAGATTATAAGACGTGATATCTCCAGAGGAGATATTGTAAGAGATATCACAAATTATCAGGTCAGCAATATCTCCTACAAAAGCCTCTAGTGGATGATAAATATGTATACATAATGGAATGTGGAACTAGGAGATGATACATGTCAAATATATGGAATGCAAAACTAGGAGATGACACAAGAGCACATAAGGAATATAAAACTGTATGTGGTGATAAATGTGCACATATGGATCGTAGAGCTATTAACAACATTATTTTGTGTAGGGATATGTTCAATAACATTGCAGTCATAACTATTTTTCAGTCACAATAATGTGTCAATTACTAGTAACATATACATTTGCTAAATTGCAATATCTCATTTGTCCAGGATGGGTTTTAAAATAAACAAATGACTGTGATATCAAAGAAAGAAAAACATAATAGTGACACAGATGAGTTAACAATTGTGAGTGGCACCGATATATTTGATCAATTATAAGAGCTGTTTGGTAGTGATGTTAGTGTGTGACAGGTCCTAATCAACTGTAGGATGTACGGCCCGTGATGATCACTAAACAGATTACAGCATAGCATGTACATGTACATGTGTAGGTCAGTTATTTATCTTTATCCTGCAACCACTGTTGCTATTGATAGTTTATGATGACCGATTAAAGCAAAGTCATAATCTGCTCTATACGAT
>JAULBR010113000.1:0-10123 GCA_032355825.1 Melanodrymia aurantiaca
GAGCGAATATCACTGAAAGAAATGTCCTAATCCATTTGGTAATAGTTTTCGCTTGCTGTGAATCGCCAACGTACACCTTTTATACCACATACAAACTTCCATTAGACTTTTTTCGTCAGTCGCGCGTTTACTTCAAACCAGTCAACTACGGATGCCATATTGGATAATTACGAACAAATCAAAATCACTTCCCTTTCATTCGGATTTTTTCGTAGAAAATTAATTTTTTTAGTACTTAGCTATTATCTTTGTTCAACGAATATATTCAGTGCATATAACAATGGCACAAAATAAAAACTGGCTTGCAGCACGCGGACGACAAAGAAGTCACCTTGTCGTCTGACAAACTGATTCGTGAGGTTATGTTTTGAGATTTGATTTAATGCAATAAATGCTACTAGTGCAGCACCGTAACTAACTCACAGGTTGATCTCTGCATACACGTAAGTTGAACATAGTTTTTTATACTTAATATAACCTTTTTACGCACTTTTTTTAACATTGATGGCTTGGCTTGTCTTTCGTGATTAAACGTGTTGTGATGACAAAGTTCCAAACTGCGTACTTTCGGAAAAAAGGACACAGAAGTAAAATGGAGCCATTTTCAATGTGGGGCCTGTTTTGAAATTTGGCGTTACATACTGAAAGTTGACTTTAAAAATTCAATATGATATACATACGCCACTAATAAATTATACTAAGTTTAAGTCTTAAAATATAATACCACATACATCACTAGAATACCTGTTTAAAAAGATACTACTTTATAGATTGTTTATAAGTTAAAAAGTATAACTTAGGACAAGTTTACATAACATCCTGATTAGCTTTTAAAGCTTGGACTTACATCGGATTACATAATAGGAAGAAAACACGGCACATCGAATAAATCCCATGATGATGACTGCGACAGTTCCTGGTTGTCAAGGTATGATTACACCATCGCGCGGCCTGTCCCAAGAAGAGCCGCGTCCCGGCTGCTCGCCTGACCAGCAGGCTCCGGTCCGGGCTCCCGTTTGTAACACTAACAGACATCCTACCACAATCGCCATCAACTGGCAAGTCTGCTATCGCCAGTATCCGTATGTAGGTCATACTGCCAAAGAACAGCATCAATATGACTAGTAATACACATGTAACGGTAATAAATCAGTAAAAAGTCTATAATCTGTGATGTCAATTGAATGCCCTACCCATTCTGAACATTGCACACAAGCCGGAAGTTCGATCTCCAAGTATGACAAATATTTCAGAGATTCGAAAACTCTGCGGACATTTCGATCATTCCCATACGTGCGCAGCCCGTTTACAGCCATAATACTCAAATATAACTATATACAAGTAAACTACTCACCAATCTTGATATCTAGAGACACTTTTAACAACTCTTGACCAAATCGAACAAAATTTAAGAGTTCAAGAACTCCCTTGTTGGTATGTTAGGTATGACACAAAGAATCCCGACAACGTAGTGAACCACTGCGCACAGCTACCGCGCAAGGATGAACCTGGCCAATACGTTGGGAGAAAATAAGATTTTATCAATCATGTTTTTACATTTTCCTGAACTAGAATAAAATTAACTGATATCAGAGACGTAGTTAATGACAACATCATCAATTAACCATCCCGTTTTTATCAACATTATATAACAAACTTCTCAAGAAAAAGAAATATTAAATAAAATATGCATGACCTTATGGCTGTTACGTTTACCTCCCACATGTTTTACCTGCCTCCTGCAGTTTTGTTTTACAAGCATTTCGCTTTCGTCTCAGCAAAATATGGGTCAGTTTTTGAAGGAAAACCCATGTTTTACCGGTTTATTTGATTACTTCTCTTTTCGGTTTTGTTTTGGCTAATCTGAGCTGAACAGGTGATATCAACAAAAGCGATTTAATTTTTCGCGCCCTTCACTGGACGCAACAGGTGATGGAATGGGAAGAATGCTTCAACCGCATGGAATTTATATTTCAAAATAAAACTTTATTTCTCTTACTATTGCAATATCGTTGTTGAATTCTGGGAAAGTAGTGATTAATATTATATCTAAATAAAAGTTTGAATGAAATTACAGTTTATTATTAATAAAATTCTATTTATTAGAATCTGAGAAAGAATGTTGCGTTGGTTAGATATTGATTTTTACATAGATTAGGACCTATCGTTTTCTATACAATGCATTCCTGGTTCAACGAAATATTAAATATAGGCTTATTATCAATAAGTACGACCAAGGTGATGTCTATTTATATATGTCGCAATCATAAATAGGAATTTATAACAATATAACATATTAGAGTGACGTATTTTGGTATTGAAATTATACTTCGGCGAATTTATCAATTATGCATGACACGAATGAGAAAGAAAAAAAGAAAAAGATTAGAAAATAACAAAAATGTACTGTTTTTATGAATTTAAATATAATAATACATCAAGAATTGAAACAATTGGAGCGAAAAAATATTTATTTGTCACAGTTTGTGGTGTTCGACATCCGTAATTTTATTACTATGACAACCGTTAACTTTAATTTAAATAATTGTTATCAATAATTTCATCTTTATTCTGACTTAATTTTGTGTCACTATTTTTTTGACAAATATTATGTTTAGCACCTTCAAAGTAGCCATTGAAAATAATACCGTTTTGACGATTTTGGAGAAAATAAAACATTTGACTTTTCGTTTTTTAAATCAAAATACAGTAAGCATGGTCTCCTAATTTACTCATTTTTAGAACCTAGCACTAATGTTTAAAGCAAAGTTATAATATAATACAAGTAGGATTTAAGTATTTCATAATATATCATACTATGCGTTTTCTATAGTAGCCAAAAATGCTACCAAAAAGGTGAAAAAAAAGAGGATAAAATTAATGTTAATATATATATTTTTTTTAGACTACTTAGTACTATTTTTTGGCAATTCTTAATAAAACTGCATTTAAAATAAATGTATATTTTTGTTTTTTTCGAAATCTGTTTTCATTTCCTCTCCAAACCTTAACTATCTACAATAAACTTACACTGAATCTGAATTAACGTGATATAGTATCTATAAATTATATACCGGGTAATGTGTTTATTATTAGGAAATATCATTTCTTTGTATTAAAATAATTCTACATTCTATAACATAAAAGGATTAATAACAACATTGTAGTTTAATATAAAACAATTAATGTAAAATTTTAAAAACGTTATATTACTTTATACCATAATTTAGACATCATAAAAGACAATAGTTAGTATAGTTATTAATAATTTGAGGTGAATGTAAATGTTAATTGTGTGGTGAAAGGCTAACAATGGGTTTACATCTGATTGAAGATATTTTCTGAGTAATGAGCCACAATGGGTTCACATCTGATTGAAGATATTTTCTGAGTAATGAGCCAACATTGGGTTTACAGAAGATATTTTCTGAGCAATGAGAAAACAGTGAGTTGACGTGTGATTGTAGATATGTCAAGTCTTTGATATTTTAGACATACCTATCTTCAAAATCCACATAACGAACACCAAGCATACAGGTTGGCACAATTATTCTGGTATACTGAGTGGAGGGGACTAACCTACGTAGTCGTTATATACAGGTGGTATGCAACCCCGGAGTTATGAAACAAACTTTGATAGTGTATTATGGACTTTTAATTGCGCAATAACATTATAAAAAAGTAATGCATACATAACGAATTACCGACACACACTATTATTAAAAGTTACCTTTTTGAAGTTATTGTTTAAACCTTTTAGTACAATTTACGATTTTAATTTCATCTTTTTATTTGCTTAATAACATAGTAAAAATATGCATTAGAATAATATAGGCCTACTAATAACGTAATTATATAGGCTGAATACGTTTAAACATATTTTGAAATAATACAACTGAACAACGACCTCGTAACGACCTCGTAACATGCTCAACACTGCGGTCGAGTTGCCCAGACAACGAATAAGCAATCGACAAGCCCAGCGCGTTTCCAGGACGCACGTGAGTGTTTACCCCCAAGGGACTCCAGATAAGCCAATAGGAAATCCAATAACGATACGACAGCGGGATATTCAATATATAATATTCGGCAAAAAAAATATTGACAAGAAAGACGATCTAATCCAAAAAGAAAAAGTAGCGAGAGATTTAAATATCAATTATCTGAGAATGATAATTATATATATTATATCAAGGGCGGAAACAAGGAAAGAGATCCTCATTTTGTTACAGTTTAATATTGACAGTATAAATTTTGTGGCATTGATAACGAACATACGTATTCAATGATATAGCATATAGGCTATACAGGCGTAATGTTTTAAGTTACGAATGCCAAACTTTTTAATATAGGTTGCCCTTTTTACGAGATGGTCCATGTGCCATATACATGTATAATTATATGTCCATTGATCCTACACCCACCCCTTCCCAGCCCACGCCTCAAATAGTTCCTGTGTCCGCCTACATGTACGTATCCTATAACTTATCCACAAACAGTCGTTGTTGACGGGGTCACTCGGGTCATCCACGGTGTTACTGCTTCATTAGTATTCTCGGATCGATTTTCAAAGTTTATCGATTGGCTACCCAGCAAAAAAAAGAAGTTGAAAAGCGCGATTTCTTTTGAAAATGTTTTAGGATTTGTTAGAAATAGAATACTACACTCGTGTCCGTTAGATATTAATTATCTTGCACGTCATTGTTTAAAAACATATCTCGTTAGATACGTTTTGAAACAATTAAACAAATAATAAATAATATACCACAAAATGTGTTCTAATAGTGCGTTATTAAATTAGGAATAGATGGAAGAATCGTTGACCTGGTTGTCGGGTTGTGCGGCGTCACACATGATCGCCTTACAAGACATCACTATATTGTCATTAAATTAAGTCTCCGATCTTTACCGGGGACATTGTTCAAAAAAATATTGACCAAACGCATCCTTCCCTTTGAAGTGAGTTTCTTCGTCTTGACACTAAGTCCGGGCTGCATGTATGACATTTTCTGACGAGAACTGAAGCATATTGACCTTCCTGAACGGCACAAATATCAAACAGCCTCACTCCACCTCAGAACGAAGACTTTTACTCTGGACAGCTAGCTCATCTCTCCTCCTCCCTCTGAGCAACTTCAACAGTTATAACTCTGATCTCATGCTTTGTTTTCCGTGTAAACATTATTGTTATCAGATATATATACATGTATCTTGAAATGTTCAATACAATGCAATTCTATATTTAAACATATAAAATATCAATGGCTTATTCATACAGAATTAGGCTCACGTTAATTTGTATATAAAACATGCAACAATTAAAGTCATACAATAACGTTTTTTTAATTATTATAATTATATTTAAAAAAAACAGATTTTAATTTTTTGCATAATTTATTTATAAACAAAAAGAAGAATTTACATAAATATATATACATTTTTTTTCTCTAAAATATTTTGTTCCCTGTTTCCGTCTACTGACCTACGTTTAGACATAAGAAATAAGAAATAGAGATAATATTATAGGAAATGTAATAACATGATATTTCACATTACAACTGATGGTTCTATCTGTGATGTGCATACTATTCACCTTTCTGCTATCGCCTTGTCGCAGACATTATAGTAAATTATCCACGCGATATCAAAACATTTAAAATATTAGTTGTTATTTTTTGTTAATCGTAAACAAATTAGTTTTTTGTGTGTCCTGCTTCGTGGAACAGCTCTTCGTCTTGGAATAGATTTAATAGGATAAGAAATCTGTGGATGTACTTACTCCGACAGAAGACAATTGCCGCACTTACGAGAAGAAACTCGATTCGAAATCAATACGCGATGCGATGGCGACGACAACGTTTAGTTTACCCACCTCTGGGAATTTCACTCATAAAAAAGACAGGAGAGTTTAATAATGCATGTGTTTCATATTACATTTATGTTTCCCGTCAGCACTATTAATCAGCATGTTTGATGCAATATATATACCCATCAACTACCCCAACCTACGTATCCATGCTGTATGGAGTGAAAAGTGATCTCAATGCAATCATCCACTTCTTCTAACTTAAGCCATGGTCGTCATTTTATGACTACAACTAGCTAGCATTGTCCTCCATCATGATAGCCCCATTGAACATTATCATCCATAGGGCCTATTGGTCTTTCAATTTGACAAACCGTATATCCTCAAACCTCACCTTTCCGGAACACCAGGTTATCATCACTATTTTAGATGCGATTCGTAAGTGAATGCCATCTAAAATGTATGTCATAATGTCCCTACGAATACTGTGCACATACTCTTTGGCTGCGATTTGTTTTGACGTTTAGACTTCAGATAACATTTGTTTCTATGGGTTTATCATAGTAAATTATAATAGGCCTTCATAAGAAACCACACAAGAGAGATATTACAGGAGCCAGTAAATACACGCTCTGATTGAGACTAAACAATTTCAAGCAAATCTTCAGAGTTCTTGAGAACCCAATAGGGATTTTCGGACAGTATACAAAAAGTCCATTCTTGATTGTGGCCAAGATGATGGTTGTTTTTTAAGCAAGAACTATCGTTGACACACGTCCGATACAATATCCTACTTTCATGTTTTTATCATTGCAACGAAAACAGCAGACAAATCAAAATATCTCCCAAGCAATAATCTTTCGACTCAGAACTGTCCACTGTCGACTACTGTCCCATATGCATCGCCTCAAAATTTCACCATCCATGGAATGTCCCAAGCTCTTGCCCAATACTGATGCACTTTAGAGACAAGCTATGGGGAACCAAATGTGAACTGATCAACACCACAGTTCATCAGGAATATACAAATCCTGATCTAAATTTTTAGAGCCACAACCAACAGTGTTTGAACGCAGAAGAAGAAAATCTCTCCACTTACGACTTCACCAATGAGACAGGATATACTCATCTTTCACCCATTTAACACTGACAATTACATACATCTTCACTTTGTCGTACTGTCCTTTCAACTCGGCCTTCTGCAGAGATACGCATTGGGCAATATAAATATTGTCTGTTATAAATAGCAAAGAAAAGATTACGGCCTGGACAGATTTACAGATGAATGGAATATTGGACACCTGATGATACTGGATTAATAATACAAAATTAATTTAACATTTAATTTAACACAAAAAACACAAACAACAATTTATATATATTTATATTTATAATTCGTATAAATAAGAGAACAGTTCTACAAACAAATACAGAGCTGCATATTGTTTAAAAACAGTAAATTATTACTATTATGCAAATACATGTACTATCCTCATGGACTGTAGACATCATTATTTTTCTGAAAAACACCCAGGCTAGTTAACCTTGAATAAAAGATTTGTGCAAAAAAACAGGAGATTCACGTTACAAAATAATTAAAGACTTAAACAAATATTTACATAAAAATGTGTTCGTTTATAACAATTTCACATTTCGTCTATCATACATGTATTAAGTTTCTTATTTTGTTGATAGCTCAATATTTGAACCAGTTGCACTTTTCATAGACATTTATTGACAATGTAACTTTAACTAATATTAGAATAAAAGCCATTTAGTAAACTCCATATTTGTTTTAACAATACATGTATAAAGATATCTTTTTTCAAAAGGCAGATATGAATTTGTTTTATTCTTACAAAATTGTGACTTCCCAGCATAACTACAGTTAAAATATATACAAAACCAACTCATAACACATAAACACTCTACCGTTATATGTCTTTAGCATAACTACATATAATAGAGTAATCAACTAAAACATATACCGGTACATACAAAACCAATAATAATACACAGTACACACACAACAAGAACTAATAATATAATGTAATATCAACATCAAGTTATATATAAAGCTAGAAAATAGCACCATTTTAAATCAATGTACATACATGTACATGTAGCAAGGAAATATGTTCCACAAGGGAATAATATTATGTGAGACAAGTCCAAGATGGCATATAAACCAGAAACGTGTTACACAAAAAACCTGGCTGTTCTTTATAAGGACTACCCATGTTGATGTATTTATTAACTACCTACAGAGTGAGAGAGTAGGATGAAGGTTGTCTGCACACAATGACAGCAGTATTCATAGTTTACATTCTACACATAGTTTTACTACATACAACAAATACGTGTATAATAAACACTCATAATGTTTATATTACTCAGGTAAACACAGTTTTTTTATAACCTACTTTCCTACTGAATAGTCAAACAAAGAATCACTTGCTGGTTATGAAACATATCATTATGTCATAGTATCTTGTGACACATGGCAGTAATTAAAAATATCACAAAACAAAGGACAAATTCAATTATTCTTCCATGACTTTTAACAATTCTTGATTCTGATAATATACTGCTAAATGCGATTTCTGCATACATGAACATCTTTATCATTCATACATTGTTTGTAAACTATAAAGATGAGCTGACAGAAAAATGCATCAAAAGGAAATATCAAATGTCTTAAGTTTAAACAAGATTGATTTCAATACTATATAAAAACTGCCAAAGTAATTTTTTACTGATAAAATTCCCGACAATGTATTCTGGATATTGAAGCATACAAATTGAAAATAGGTGTATTGTTTTCTTTTTAATGGGACCAGTCAGAAAATTTCAACCAGGAGATAGGTAGACTATTAAGACGAAGTACACCCATGTACTTCATATTGGGTTTGGGTGATCCCCAGGAAAATTTGCTATTGTTTATGGTGCTTTAATGTTATTTAAACAAATTAAGTGCAATATGTAGATATTATTGGAGTGAATTAAATTGTTGTACTGTTCTAATATTTTCGTGGTTTAATATTTTCACCTATCAACAGACAATACCATCCCATTGGCAAGACAGCAGACATTTCCTCTCAGTGCAAGAAATGAATTCCAATAAAACATGGTCATGGTAGAACGGAGGTCAACAGAGTCCATTTTAATTTTAGCGATTTGTTATAACTGTTAAAACTTTATGCTAACACATTTATTTTTAAATGATATTTAACAGTATCAATTCCATAATAACATACCGCTAAAATTAAAACAGACTATACTTTTATCTCCTAATTGAACAACAAATTTCAATCTTACGAAAAACTGTTTTCGTTTTTGTCCATAAGTTTAAAGATATGTTTGTGTGGCAAGTTGAAAAATTATGACTTTTAGATACCAAAAAGTAAATGTTCTCGCTTGTTCCAGTGTATAGAAAAGTAAGTTTTATCACTGAGATAATGAAGGTGGGTCTGTGTTTGGATATGATTTAAACAGCACGAAAACGTATCTCTTCGTTTGATTGTAAAAAGTTTAAGTTATGTATTATACTTTATAGACATAAAACATAACTTGTCAATATACAGACATGGTTTTTTTTTTCATAACAATTTTGAACCCGATTCACTTTACACCCCATGGATCAATATTTAGTGCAGTGACCTAAGAACGTCTCGCCCCCCCCAGTATTACATAGATATCTATAATTATATTATGTAAATATTTTAAGTGAAAATGATGACTTTTGATTTTTCACTGCTAAGTCAAATACTAGTACAATAATTTCTCTTCAATTAATGTAAGTTGGGGTAGGGGTGAAACACATAAATTGTTTTCATCCTTTTACTATTACTTTCTTACTAATGTTTGTATTGAGTATAAACCAATTGACTAGAGAAAATGATAAAGTAGATCTACATCGGCGCCACCGATGTGCTGCCGCCGTCTTTGTACTTGGTGAAGATGTTGTACAGAACTCGCAGCGTTGACTTCAGATCCATGTTGACAACGTCTGAAAATAGAATGAACAAGTTGCATGAGCGTGTATAACTTGTAAAGAACTCGCAGCGTTGACTTCAGATCCATGTTGACAACATCTGAAAATAGAATGAACAAGTTGCATGAGCGTGTATAACTTGTAAAGAACTCGCAGCATTAACTTCAGATCCATGTTGACAACATCTGAAAATAGAATAGACAAGTTGCATGAGCGTGTATAACTTGTAAAGAACTCGCAGCATTAACTTCAGATCCATGTTGACAACGTCTGAAAATAGAATGAACAAGTTGCATGAGCGTGTATAACTTGTAAAGAACTCG
>JAULBR010113011.1:0-10122 GCA_032355825.1 Melanodrymia aurantiaca
CGACATCTTCATAGGCAGTGGATATATTCATTGAACAAAAATAATAGGTAAGTTTGTAAAATCTGTTTAATATATTTCATCATTAAATTGAACGAAGTAAACAGTGATGTCATAAAATTCGACTATCGACTACAATGCACATGCGCTGAAGCCATTTTCAGTTAGTAGGGCCTTATTCGATGGGACGAGGATACAAAACATAAAAAAGTCAATACAGCACAATTTAGAATAGATCAACCATTGTCATTTTGTTAAAATACCATGTACCTTGAACGTCATAGGAAATTAAGGTGTAGTTATACAAAATGTCGGGTATTTGCCAGCTCAACAAATATGTAGATGCTGACAATTAATATTTGCATACATGTAGGTACAAACATATTTATAAACATTTTTTAAAAGTACAATTGCACCAGATTAGAATGTCGACCAATAGATGAAAATCAAACTATGGATATTATTAACATGATGACAGGAATTTTAAAAATTGTATTAACAATCGACAAGAACCATTTGTTTTAATTTTATGATGAAGCTGTGCATATATTATGCTTTGCATTAAGTCAAAATAATAGATCAAATACTAAACAAGTTCCAGTTTCGCTAGAAATATAACCAGCTGCAAGTACATGTATTGACGTAGAGCAAGGTCATGACCTTTGTAAGGCGATTTAAAAATCAGGTAGTAGAATGTCACACTAGAATGTAATAATTAAATGTATGTTTTAATTATTATTATTATCATTGAATGGCGTCATTCTGCTTTAAGGCGGAAGCATTTACACATTATTCTACATGTAGTATACATGTAAATGCTACAGATATATATAAACCAAATGTATCAAACCCCCGGTAAATAAAAGCTTCATCATTAAAGCAGTGATACACCACACTTCTGATATCTATACTATGTTAGTACATGTACATGTATAATAATAATGCTACCAACAGCCTTTTCATTTAAAATAAAGACAACATTTCAAGGAACAGAAGTCGGAAATGATGTTGACAGAAAAGGAGAATTCGATCAGGATTATGTAAATATATACTTCTCAAATAGTTGAGTTGAATAGAAGAGACCAAAACAAAAGTTTATGACTTTGGCAGTTTCAAATACATTTAACCAACAGAGATGCTGTGAAACTATTAAGAATATATACAAATAATATGTCACCTAAGTAAGATAAGGTCGTAAGTGACAATGTAACATGTCGCTTACGACTTTATGTTAATCAGGTGAAAAATTATGCAATCTCTAGATATATCCATGTTATTCCAGATGAGAAAGTTGTAGTTAATAAAGTTTTACAGTATAACTGGGAAAGTAAATGACTGACCGGACTCTACATGTAAGTAGATGGCAATTTACCAGACTGCCATATCAGAACACAAAGACCGCACCAACATACTATTATAGTGCAGTTGTGAAAAGCTTGTGAGTTCACATGTAATGTGTAAGTAAATATTCACCTGATGGAAGGTATAGCACCATCCATATTTCACATCCCCCTTATGTCACATCCATTTGTGACTATGTTTGTATGTAACAGGAACCTTATTTAATGTGTGATGATAAAGTAACAAACTATGATCATCATATACTGTAGTAGTATTATCAGCACATTTAGATGATTGTTATTAATGTCTTGTATAATATTATCAGTCAGATGAATTGTGAGAAAACAAATGAATCTCAACCCATATCCTCATCCCTTGGATCAGACATTGAAATTGTTGGATCAGCTCACTGCATTTGGTGAAATCCCAACATGAGTTCACCATGCTACCATTTAGAACTCAATTGGAGTGATGCTATACTTTTCCAAATAACAAAGCGTAATGAGTGAATAGAATATGTTTTAAAATTAGCAATCAGAAACACCCCGAACTTCTTGGTACACATTCTGACTTAACGAGACCTGCAGTCCATAGAACTAAATGGCTACCACAAAACCTTACTTACAACACCATCAATCAAACTTATCTGACAAAGCTGTGTTATTGTGGGTTTCACAAATATTGTGAAAAGCTATACATTTATTTTTTTTCATTTGTCGACCAAACTTAGCTACTAATGTATGGCCTGCAAGAATGACAGAGACGAAGTCCTGGCTTGGATATAAGTTTGTAAAATACATGTAAGAGACTAACTGCGAACATCAAACAAGTCACAAATATGTGTCCAGACTATAATCAATGGTAAATATATATACGCTACATATGCGCAATATGTGTTAGTTCCCACCACATAACATAAGTTAGGGCCTACAGCTATTAGCAGAGAACCACCACCATATCTAAAAGTGTACCAGAGGGTTTTTTCTGATCTTTTTTCAATCTTTTATTGCTCTTTATCAGTTTAAACTGAATTCGAATTTTGTCTGAAATGATATGAATTTGTCACTCAATGCCAGGGTTGTCCTACATAAACAGAATACTAATACATAAATCATGGTTTGCTTTTTTACTGACTGAAAATAGCTAACTTTAGGCCAATTAAGTAATTTCTTTCCTTCAGTTTATGCATTGTGGGTCTTGTTTGGGCCACCCGAGTACTCATCTGTTTGAAAATTGTACATGGTCACTTGAGTAACATTGAGTAGTATTTTTTAAAACCAAAATCAACAAAAAGAAAATCCTTGCACAAAATTGGTTAATCACGTTACAATAAAAAACAAAAATTAAAAAATAATAAAAAAACAAATTTTTGGAAGTTGTAAATTAAAATGTACATGCAACAATTAACGAACCAGTATTTGCTTCAGTATCTCCTCCGGTGCATGATTCCATCTTGACTGGTGTTACGGTACACGTCTGTGTACAGTGGCCGTTACAGTCAGGAGACTTCTGCCGACTCCGGGTCTCAATCACACATTTCTCTTCACCATTCTCCTACGAGAAAATAAATGATAAAGTTTGTTTGTTTAATGAAACCTTTGGAACATATTGATTAATTATTAATCAGCAAGGTTTTATCAACACTATGTCACAGAGGAAACCAGCTGCCAAAATGGGGAGCGATTGTCTTTAAGGAAATAATGGTGAAAGAACCACACTTAATTTCAATGGGTTTGTCATTGTATTACATTGATGTCGGATAAAACCACATTTGTAGCTTAAAGAAATAACAGGGGAAGAACTACACTAAATTTTAATGGGTTTGTCATAGCATTACAATGCAATAATTACATTAATGTTGGATGACACCACATTTGTAGCTTACAGAAATAACAGAGATAGAACTACACCTAATTGTAATTTAATGGGTTTGTCATTGCATTACATTAATGTCAGATGAAACCACATTTGTAGCTTAACTTTTAGAGATAACAGAGAAAAAAGACACACTTAATTTCAACCTGTTTGTCATTGCATTACAATCTAATAATTACATTAATGTCAGATGACACCACATTTGTAGCCTAAACAAACAACAGCTTGGAAAGAATCCATACTTACAGTTTTGCATATAACACGACTCTCCGTCTGTTGCTTGTTATTGATCACCTTCTGCTGACAGTTGGCGCCGACCGGCTGCAATAACGACTCAGTGGGCGCCACACTCTGTGCCGTCTGGTGGTACTTCTGGTGACAGCGTATGGCTCGCAGTGTGTTCAGGCAGTCCTCATTGGCCGGGTCACCCTCCATCGATTCCCGGTAGTGCCACACTGCACCCGTGTAGTTCTTTGATGCCCACAACACATTACCAAACAGGAAATGTGTCTGTGGCTGTAAAAATGACAATTAGATTAAGTTTATTGTTTCAGGGACACAAAGTTTATGACTACAGATGACACAATGTTAACTAAATGTAGATGAATATAGCAACATTTTACATGACATGGATAACAATCTTGCAAAATCGAATTTGGTAAATTTTTGAATACAATAATTTGTTAAATCTGTAATTATTAAGGTACTAAAAGTGCATTGGATATACACTCATTGATATTCTAAGTAATGCATTTTAAGTAAATTGCAATTTTAATAAACAGAACGTCTCCATTAGCAGGAAACATGTTACTATAGCATTTGGTCCACACGTATGGTAGCATCCATCTTAAAATTGGGACCACACCTTTAACGGCATTGATAAAGTAATATTTATTGGAATTGGTAATCTTGTATTTATTGGAATAGGTAAACATGTATCTATTGGAATTGGAAAACTTATATTTTTTTGGAATTGGTAAACTTGTATTTATTGGAATTGGTAAACATGTATTTATTGCAATTGATAAACCTTTATTTATTGGAATTTGTAAACTTAAGAAAAATAACCTGTCAATCGGAAGGCTAGAAATAATAACCAATGAATTACAAACCTCCCATGGATTGATTGCCAATGCCTCCCGAAGAACTGTCACGGCATCTTCAAATCGGCCATACTTGTAAAATATATTCGCAATATTCACAAGAGGAACATCTTTGTACTCAGGTGGGACAAGTTGGATGGATCGTCGAATACACTCAATAGCATGGTAATTGTTTCCAATGATACGCCAATACATACCAGCCAGGTTGTACAGAATCCAGCTTGGTTCTATGTGCTTACATATGAAAGAAGAACAACATTGTATGAACATAATGGGAAAACAACTATTCTGTCACTCAAATGCTTCAAAATTTTCATACTGAAAGTAGTCCTATAATAATTATTGAACTAAAAACACAAAGTTTACACATTTTTGTATCCATTTCTTTTATTTATATCAATGGTAATAAATCGAATACCCAACTCGCTATTCGGTAATACTGTTTATTTTGCACTCATGATTTGGTGTGCTAGATAAACTGTATTGCCTTGAAGCTCGTTAAGTATTCTTGAAATGCACAGATAGGATATCATTTTGTGATGTAACTGTCATGGACCAGTGGTTGGAATAGGAAAATTGGCTACAATAAACACCTTTCTGGTGTTAGCTATGTTAAAGGTTGCACAACTGGTGGTTCATAAAATTCATATTTACCTCTTTGAGAGCTGTAAGAATCCGTTGTCCTATTTCCTCTTCTGTCATCACTGGGCTTGGTACATGCTCCAGCAATATCTAACAAATTAAACAAAAGGGTTAATGTAAAAAAATAAATAAAATACAACAGCCTTTGATAGACTGGATGGAATGGGAAATATCCCAATGGGTCCCTCTTTTTCAAACGCACGGTTATACCGATACTTGGTCACAGAGGAAACCTGCTGCTGCCACATAGGCTACTCTTTTTCAAATAACAGTGAGAGATCTTTTATGTGCACTTTCCAACAGACAGGATACATAACACACACAACAGCCTTTGATAGACTGGATGGAATGGGAAATATCCCAATGGATCCCTATGAGGAGAATAAATCCTTCGAGCTGCAGTCAGACATTCTACCACTGAGCTATGCCCCGCTCTCCATAGTGGGAGATATTGACAACAATGCAGCTGTAACTAACCATTCGATGTATTTTGCATCGAAAGAAAACATTTTCAAATCGCATTTAAAATATGAACTGAACATACTCTACATACCGTTCTCATTGATGGATCATTGACTTTGAGAGGAATTCTACTGCGTTCAGCGTAAGTAACAGTCTTAATTTTATCAATATCCACAGCGCCCTCGGGCAGATCCAGTAGAGGAACGCAGACTGGCGGATACCAGGGAAGAGGATGCTCACTACTTGGCTTTAAATTCTGTGCTTCATTCAACAAAGCCTTAACCCTGTAGGCAATAATAATGATAAAACTAGAAATGTGCTGCCAAAAACAAAATGGTAAAAATAGTTTTTTGATCTATTAAATTATTTCTTTCCCAGTAAAAAGAACAGGGGTTGGGTCTGTAACCTCATAGTGGGTAGGGATGAAAATCTAGGATTTATTTTATTATAACCTAAGTGTCGTAAATGGCTGCTAAGATATTGAGGACATGAAACCATGAATATGAAGATGTGCGAAAAAGGATCCTATATCAAAATGCTTTAATGCAATGCACCCTTAGGAGTTTATACAAAAGCATACAGTCAAATTAAAATATAGTTAATTATTAGGGAGATATAGTCAGAAACAACCTATTGGTGAATGAATGAATGGATGGATCGACTTTTGAATGGATAGACATGGTGTATTACAATTACTACATTGACAGTGCTTCCCTCTTTCAAGTCTTAGAGAAAACCAAGATGAAAAGAAAAAAATATCATATAATGTTTGACATACTCGAATCCCTTGTTTTCTGGTGATAGATAGATGGTGGACAGGTTCCTTGGATCAGGCACTTTTTGTACAAACATATCACATTCCTCTTTTGAAGGCCAGGCCTCAATCATGTGTTCAGAGTTCATCTGAATAAAAAGAACATCCCCATTGATATTTTATCGATGAAAAGTATACAAGTGCAAACATTGTTAATGGCATCACCACAACATTGGTAAACTGCAACATGCCAAAAATTATTAACATAATTTTGATGTCACACATATTAAAGCAGAACTAACTTTCATCTTAGTTTATTTTGAAAGCAACTTCGATAAAAAAAATTTTAATAAGACATCTAGGTTATTAAATTAAGCTTGTGACAATTAAAAAATATTTCTCTCTTCAAATGAACTTAATATTAAATGGCAGCTTGTTTTCAAATGAAATGTTGGAATATTTAGATAGTTTTAAGACAAATTTAATATAATCACTATGACGTAAGATAACCTTTGGAGCGACAATTCTGTTCTTAGTGTGCAGCGGAGGTCTGACAGGCTTAGAGTAGTCATACTTCCTCTTGTGCTTCTTTCTGCTGTAATCGTCATACTTGGGAATCTATAAGCATGAAATCAGTCCATTGAAAACAATTTTCTTAATTAAGGATTTTCCCTTATTGCTTTTAGATTGATCAATTAATGTATAATGTATAAACAAAAATATACATCCGTAAATATAATGTTGAATTTTTTAATATTATAATAAACTGTACATAACATTTCCATTTAATTTCTGTTAATAATCACCCTCGTGTCTTGTGATATAATTTATCAGCACTCGTACTGATAAATTATGATATCACAAGGCACTTGGGGATATCCTCTATAGATCAGTCCAATATTTGAAGCAATATGGACTATACAAGTAGTTTACAATTTACCTCATTTGCCTTTTGGTTTGCAGTCTTTTCGTCTAGAAAACCAAACTCAAAATCTAGAGATGGGGATCGTCGACTCCAAGTACAGAGCAAAACTTGTTTCCCATCTCGATCTACCATACGACAGTACTCGCCTGACAAAACAACAAACAAAACAAACAAACCATTAATGCTCAACAACAAAACAGTGCTAATATTGTTTGCTCACCAATAATTTCTGATTTCCAGAAAGCGACATAGTAATGTTTATAAGTGATGTGAGGATTCGGATAACAAAATAGCATTTGAATAAGTACATATCTCAAATTTAATGTTAATTACAGAGATGTCAAGAATTATCTCCCCTTATCATGTTTACCTAGAGTTAGTTATAACTTACTTACGAGCTTATATATCCAATTGAGGCTGAAGTGTGTCGGTCCTGGACATGCGGTCCAGCTGCCTCGACTGCCTGTCCAGGACAGAAGTTGTGTTAATTTTAAAGAGGAAACCCACCATTCCTATTTGATAAGCAGCAAGTGGACTTTTATATGTACTTTCACCATATCACAAACCACAGCCTTTGTTATACCAGTTGTGGATCACTGGTCGGTGTAAGTGGTAGTACACTTACCGATTAAGCCTTGCGGTTTCGAACTGGTATTGCTATTAAACAAATCCAATGCCTCAATTGTGATTCGAACCCAGTACCTTCCAGCCTTAAGCCCAAAGCGTTAACAGAGGCCGGTTTTACTTAGATTGAAAATGTGTTTATTTATGTGAATCTTACCTATTTCAGAATTATGTCTTTTGATCTTTTGCTGTTCATATGCGACAGTTTGAGCAATCTTCTCCTCTGTAATAACCTGTTCGGCAATGATTTTGTCATTCTGTGTCTGCCAGGTGTCATGCTTTTTCTGGTAATCTTTAAGGTCTTTCAGTGTTCTTTGTAAGGACCTGCAAGCAAACATCATATAAAATTAAAATACATTGAAACAGAATGTAAATCTGAACATTAATAACCATGCCATCTTGATAGTCTACATAATTATATATGTCCAGTTACGTTTTAAAATATATTTGAATACCATTTGTAATTTCATTTATTGCCATGTATTATGTAAGTATGAAGTCCAGAAATATTTCCATGAAAAGGGGAAGGTGGTGGGGTAGAGGGGGGGGGGGGGGGGGTGTGGATGCAACAACAAAACCATTATAAGGAAATTTCAAAAATATATTTTTGGACATGACCCGTTTGTTCATGCCTTGCTTCAAAGCTTACATAGCTAACGATTACCAAGTCTAAATAAATAACCACCCAAATTTTGTTGTTTTACTTTGTTGACCATGTTATACACAACATGCACACAAAAATACATTTGCATAATGAAAATACATGTTAGTTCCTTCATTTTGCTTACATGATTACATCATCTTTGTTCTGACATAAATGCCACGAAGGCAGGTGTGACGTAAGTATACCAAACATTATTATTTGTATCATTGTACATACAGTGTACATGTATATACCTTAGAAAAAACATCAATTCACAAGTGCAAACATTTTTTATTCCCGAGTAGCAAGTTTGGTATTGCCTATTATCATTCAAACATTTTCAAATTATAGAGCCTACCTTTTCTATAGGCAGCCATCAATAAAAAAAACTTGCACATCACACTAAAAATGCATAACACAATCCATTGATGTCATACAATGACTTATATTGCCAGGGCTAGCGCTGCATTAAGCCAAATTCACCAATTTGCCAATGAGATACATTAATATGGGTAATAAAAAGATTTATCTATCGCTGTTCAAATCTGAGTCCTGTCAGCCTGGAAACAGCTAATGTTGTATTTAGCTTGCAGTCTCATTTTAATACTCACTTATGTTGAGCTTCCAAGGCACTTTCTAGTTTTGAGTGACACAGAACTGCAAACTTGCGCTTGGCAGCTGCTTCAAAGTCGGGCTGTATCCGCTGAGTATTTTCAAAGCATATCACAGACTTATTGTATTCTCCAAGAACCTACAACCAGTCAGAATGTGGTAATAATAAATGAACAGAAAGTCAAGAAAAAACCCCAGCTTTGTTGAACAAAAATCAGGAATAATAAGATTATATGCTGGGCTTATTTAATTTAATTGTTGTATTAATGATAGTATTTTATTTCCAAACAAATATAAAACAGAACACCTTGCATGTTTGTAATGATTTATATATAGATTATTCCATGAGTACGATATTTATTATCCACAAATTGCAAATAATTAATAAACTACAAAGTGTACACAATATACCCGTTTTGATTTGAAATGTGTTCAAACATAAGCTTGCTTGTTTGTCAACGAACTGTAAGGTTATAAGCGCGACATTACAAACTGTTACTTGCGTCATTGTCAACAAACCGCTACATTACAATTACCACGTCACATGTGTGATGTAAATATACCTTTATACCACATATGTCAATACAATATTTATACTCGTTTATTTGGAACCATGTGGATAATAAAATTGATTATTTCTGTTTAATACAACTTACTGCATAGATATTTCCCAGAGTGAAATGATTGACATTGAGTTCTTTGGAGACATCAAGTGCTGCGTGTACGACAATGGCCGCTTCATTGGAAAACCGAGCTCTGTGCAAGATGTTGGCAAGACTGATAAGGGCAACATCCTTTTGGTGTCTGCAACAATAGCCATATTTATACATTTATAATTTGTCGAAATAACTTAAAATGCATAACAGATGAAGTTGGTTTAACGACACCACTGGAACACATTTGATTAAATATCAGTGGTTAATAGATACTAAATGCACTATTAATGTCGAAACATGGTCTCAGAAGATTCCTGCTGTCACCACAAAGGCTAGTTTTACCAAATAACAGCAAGGGATCTTTTATGTGCACTTTCCCTCATGCACAGCCTTTACTTAAATAAGCATTAACAGGCCTTGACGTAAGCAAAATTGATCGTAACCTATCAACCGGTTACGCTAAAATAGAAGACCGTAACCTATAGGTT
>JAULBR010113022.1:0-10121 GCA_032355825.1 Melanodrymia aurantiaca
ATCCCTTTCCAAATTCAATTAATAACTAACCACCATATTTTAAATAGTCCGGTCCTCTTCTTTTTCTCTTATTTTAAATTTCGACCGTCCATCCAAAACGCTCAAATTTACCTCAACTTTCGAACGAGCACTCAAATTATAACTACTAAATATTATACCACTGCCTCCTTCTTTCCTCCCTTACCTCCCTCCCCCTCCCCCTCCCTGTCATGGACGCAAGGGCTGGACTTGACCAGAACTCATGCCCATGACAGGCATCCGCTATAACAGCTTGCTCTGAATGTGGACGTTAAACAAATAGAATAGAATAGACAATACATTTTGTTCACAGGTGCTTGATTAGTGGATACCATTTCATATTTTTTTGAAAAAAAAGAGGTTTAAAATGTTACTAATACATTAGAAGTCATTATATTATATACCGGTACTAGTATTCAAATTATTACCTTTCTGTTACCTATTTGTCAGTGTCGTAATATCAATCGCTTAAACTACTATTTTTTGAAATTAAGAAAAGTTGAATGTTACAAAATGTTATTACATACTCAAAATATTACCTTCCTAATAAGTATTTGTCAGTGTCGGCTGCTAAGAACCAGTATATATTTTGTTATTATAATTAATTATACCTGTTGTTTGTTTGAGACCAACATCTATTGATTTTGCTTCTGCTGGAGAAACAAAATGGTTGAAGTCTTGAAGCAAACCTTCATCTGATGGCTGAATCCCTGGGTTGATAACAGACAAAAGGAAGGAGGCACTTATATCCAAAGGCACCGACTTCGTCAATAACATGCCATGCGTCAAGACGCGTCCCGCCACCAAAAAAACTTCTTCGCTTTTGAAGATATGTCCGGGAAGAATGCATGGGACTTTAATAGATCCTCCGTGAAAATAATCTGTCAGAATCTGTTGCCAATAAGTCGCAAGAAGATCTCTAGTTAATCCACCAACATCCATTCCCATTTCACCTTGAAACTTCACCAGAATGTTATGTAACATAATATCAGGAAATTTCTCCCCACCAAATATTTCGTTGACATCCTCTACCAAACTCTCCCTGTGGACTACTACTTTTATTTGATCCAATAGTGTTGAATTCACATCATCTGCAAAAAGATAATAACATCTAAATATGGTAATGCCCGTAGCCAGCATGTCGAGTGTTGTTGGGGGTGTATGTCAAATAAACTTGGAAATGATACCATTATATAAACTTTTTTTGTTTACCTTGTCACGTGATCGTCGCTGAATGCATTTGTTCAATATTAGTGTACCATTATAACCACAGTAATTAAATATCTTCAAGTTTAGTACAATTAGCTACTCCCTTATAACTACATCTTTGTACAATGCAGTCTCCCGAGACCTCGTGGTAAAGTCTCACGAGATCTCATGACAAGCCAGTTTTGTAATGTCCGTCAAATGTCTATGTCGTGTAATGTAATATGCTGTTGCAGAATATAAATTATGTATTTTGTCCATCGTAAATGTTTTTATTCATCGATCTGTGGAAGATGCTACAAATTGGCGATGAGGATGTGGAACAGAATTTGTGCATAGAAATAATTAACTTTCTTCGATTAAATTGAAGTGCGACGTTTTTCGAGGAAAACAATTTCAAGTCACGTGACATTGCACATGCTCCACGCATCCCGAAGATTAATTGCAAATGGCAACTTACGGCAAGATAAGTGAATTTAATTTGAAAGATGATTGGACTCAATATGTTGAACGTTGAGGTCATTATGTTGATGCAAACGAAATTGACAATGCGAATAAAAAGATATCTATTCTTTTGAGTGTAGTTGGTGCTGAAACTTATGAATTGATGCATGACTTGTGTGTTCCGGAACTTCCATGTGATAAAACATCCGCGCAATTAGCAAAATTAATTCAAGATCAGTTGTGTCCAAAACCAAATAATTATTATTGTTCAAATATGTAAATTCAAAACACGTTTGCGATGAAATGAATAATTGGTATCTGCATTTGTGAGTGAACTACGCAGCATTGCAGCGAAATGTGAGTATGGTGCACAGTTAAATGACAATCTACGTGATAGATTGGTAGCAGGAATAAACAATGACATTATTCAACAATGTTTGTTACAAGATGCTAACTTAACTTTCAAAACAGCTTTAGATACAGCACTAGCTATGGAAACTGCAATAATAAACGTTCATAATGTTTCTCAAACATCTCATTCTCATTCTAATTCTAATTCAACAAGTGTTTCCACTGTTCATAAATTGCAAAAACGGAATTTTGACAGATCAAAGACACAAGAAACTGTTTGTTTTCGATGTGGTAGCAAACATAGTCCAGATGAATGTTGGTTTAAAAATGCAACTTGTAATCATTGTGGTAAAAAAGGTCACATTAAACCAGTTTGTAGATCAAGACAACACGGTCAAGGTACATGTAGTTGAACAAAATCAAACAAATTGCAGCAGACTTCAAGGAAATATAATTCCAAAACTCATGTACTTTAAGATGAAGCCGAGGAAGAAGAATGTGATTCTATGTATACACTTGATGGTAAGAAGAAATCTTCTCAAATACAAGAATCATACATTACACACGGTAACAAAATTGATATGGAAATTGACACTGGGGCATCCATTTCTGTGATCAATGAAGACACGTTTCGGTTGTTGAGAAAATCCAAAACTATATTACGTACTTTCACAGTTGAGAACATTATTCCACTTGGAGTGATTGATGTTTCTGTTCAATATCAGAATCAAGAAAAAACATTGCCAATTTTGGTAGTTACTCATGGTCCAAACTTAATTGGTAGAAATTGGTTGCACGAGATTTGTTTGGATTGGGAAAAAATTCAACACAAATTTGGCATAAATAAAGTTTCATCAATAGATCATACTGCATTAAATGAACTTCTTCAGAAATATGATGATTTGTTTAAAGATGAATTGGTGCGTTGAAAGGGAAAAAGGCTACAATTTACCTAAATGAAGGTGTCATACCAGTTTTTATTAAAAGTCATTCAGTTCCGTAGGCACTACTTGTGGGCATTGAAGCTAAATTGAAGCGATTAGAAGCTCAAGGGACTATCAAGCACTTGGAATTTTCAGATTGGGCTACACCAATTGTTCCAATTGTGAAATCTGATTCTACGGTAAGAATTTGTGGTGACTATAAGATGACAATCAATAAAGCATGTAAAGTGAATTCTTATCCTATTCCAAAGGTGGATGATCTGTACGCTAAGCTAGGCGGGGGAAAGAAGTACACTGAAATAGATTTCAGTCATGCATATTAACAAATAGTACTGGATGATGTTATATGTGAATATGTAACAATAAATACACATAGGGGACTCTATCGTTATCAGCGTCTTCCATATGGCGGTTCATCATCTCCAGGAATTTTTCAACGTACCATGGAATGTTTGTTTCAAGGCATACCAAATGTTGTTGCATACTTGGACAATTTGATAATAACAGGTTCAAATGATAATGAGCATATGGAAAACGTATCTAAAGTGTTGGAGACACTTTCACAGTCAGGTTTACGTTTGAAAAGAAGCAAATGTCAGTTCATGAAAGACAACATGAATGTACTGGGAAATGTAATCAGTGAACAAGGTATTCAGCCATGTGAAGCCAAAGTTAAAGCTGTTTCATGATGCACTTTTACCTACAAATATTACAGAGTTGAAAGCCTACCTTGGTTTAATCAACTACTACCACAGGTATCTTCCAAACTTGTCATCGATGTTAGCTCCGCTATATGATTTTTAAAAAAAAGATACTGTTTGGTTTGGGAAGTCCAAACAACAAGCATTTGATTCATCTAAACGTTTGCTATGTTCAGATACTTTATTGGTACATTATGATCTAGAGAAAAAATTGATTTTGTCATGCGACGCATCTCCTTACGGAGTTGGTGCAATATTGTCTCATGTGATGGAGAATGGTGATGAGAGACCAATTGGACGTCTACAGCGTCGGGATTTGACATTAGCAGCATAATATTATGACTATCAGTTAGAATACAAAAGTGGCAAAGAAAATGAAAATAGTGATGCACTTAGTAGACTGCCGTTACCTTCTTTTCTTAAAGCAGTTCCTTTGCCAGGGGAGGCAATTATCATGTTGGAATGTTTGGAATCAACACCACTTGATGCTAAACAAATAAAAATGTGGACACTTGGCCAAATGCGTATCTCAGTACATGGCAGAGTCGAAGGGATATTATGACAACGTCGAGATGGCACTAAAGCAGTGATTATACCAAGCTGTCGCAACAGGTGGGCGCATCCTGCCTTACCAGTAGCGCAAACATACTTTGTTTGCAGTCTTCATCGAAACGATAAAAAATATAAAACATGTAAAATTAAGATTTAGAATAAGATATCACCTAGATATCAATACTGCTTCATATTGTAAAATAGCTTCGTAATGTGTACGATAAAACGTGTTGACCCTTGCAATGGCTACAAGTACATGTAGATGTATTAAAGTGAATCGCCAGCGGCGCGCACCACAGCTAAAGTTGTACTAAAGCGGAAATATATACGTGTAAATGTAGTTCTGGTACAATATTATTCTTGGCTGGTAACTGCCTTGTATTTTGAATGGTTATAGTGTCATTAACAGGGAAGAGGGTGCAGCTTGTGCATATGTGCACCTTGTTGACATTGGATACTGGATTCTGTCTCCCACATGGCCTTGAAGCCAGGTGATATTTGTGTAAAATGCATAGAAATGGGTGTGATTTGGTCTGGTAGCACACGTGGGTTTGTTTACATTGAGATTGTGACAAAAAGAGATGGTCAACACAGACCGTCGTTTTGACAGGCAGGTGAAGTTTTGTGTAAAGTGGCAATAGCCTAGTGCTGTAGATAAAAGTCCTGTGACCATGGTGCCTATATGGGTCCACATAGTGTAATCAAGTGTGGTCTGTGGCCACATACCGTGCAGTTTGTTGAGAATACATTCTTGTCTTGTCGTGTCATGGATATGTTCATTGGAGCAAAATATGAAAAACGAACACTCTGCTTTGTCTATGATGGCAATGAATCGAGAAAGAAATGTATTGGAGCACTTCACAATTAACATTATTGAGTAAATCTAACACTACAATTATTGTACTACGTTTAGACACGCACAGAGCGACTAATCGAAGATGTCACACACGAATTAATTGTTTGTTCATTTTGAAATCCCACGTTAACTTATGAATAGTTGGACCAACGAATAAACTGTCTCAGGGTCAGTTATCAATTGATAGAGTTAATCTGCACTATTGATAACAGTACTACGACACTACCCACAGAGGCAATTTGAAGTTTATGAATAGTTGGAGTTTTCAAACGACAAGGTTTGTGTTAAGTATTGTATGGTAACTAGATGACTGCACGTTTTCTTTACATCTATATTAACAACCTACTCACAGTGTGTTATAGAATGGTTGAGAGGAATATTAGTGATACCTGCATGTGCACGCTCCAAATATGAGTTTTTTCCCCAGAATTTTATTTATTTATTTCTGTTTTTAATCACTCGTCTCAATTTCATAGGCGGATACAATATTTCAGATTAGTTCCTGTAGGTGTCACTTACAAGCTTCAGACAGGGCCGGTCAGATCCCACACTAGATGTGGGAGTTTTAAAACTAGCACCGGTGGAAAAGGAATGTAAGTCCGGCAATCTCGTAGCAAAATAGGATAAATAATAAAATGAAGGATTACGGAATGAAACAAAACAGCTCGATCTCATAAATGATTCCTGATTTCTGTTCCTATACAGCCTAGTATTTCTATTACATAATAAGATGAAAGTTTACGGAATAAAACAAATAGCCTGATCTATAACACAAGATATTACTCCATAGTCCATGCGTTATTAGAAGAACCAGTCGGGCAACCGTACACAGGAAGTTGCGAGGTGTACTCCGACACTTGGAAAGTTGCGAGGAGTGACATGTATTATGACTTCAGTGATAATATTGATCAGTTTTCCAACGATGCTACGGATCTACATGTAAGTGATATTCGAAGATAGCGTCTGTTCATTTGTACCACACTTTATTTCCACACTTCAGGTTACCGGTATATATTGATTAATAAGCGAGCTTTCACCAAATTCCTCACACCATGTGCATTAATCAGAGCATAACACTTCGATAAAAAATATTTTATAAATTGCTTTCTCCGAGTTATATGTCAGTAAATATTGTTGTACACTTTTGTTTATTCTCTAATCGCAGTCCAGAGCATGCCAAAACGTGACTATATTAATTTATGATTAAGTTATTTTTGTGACCGTTTTTTTTCTTCAAGTAATTAGTACTTACTTAATGTACGAACCAACTTATCGTACATCGTGTGCATATGGTTTGCCTCTTCTGACCTTTATACAAACTTTTGACACACATTGTAAAGGATATAATTAGTCTCAAAGATGATGAAACATTAATTATTGATTGACAAACAAAAGGCCTGGTTATTGTGGCAAATGCTTGGAATATGGTTTGAATTAGCACTTTAACTATTATTTACAATAAATTTGCTCACAACCAACCTTAAATGTTTGGTGAATTAATAATACCTCTAATTCGCCCTAAATGCTTCCTACATGTATGTAATATTTTGTCAGCAAACGCATGTGTGCGTTCCTCCCAACTTTCAAAGAGTCTGAGTACACTTCGCAACTTCCTGTGTAAAATTGCCCACGGGGTAGGACAAATATTATTATGTACGTGCGTCTCTTCTATTTGCCGTTTCAGCGAATAATAGGTTGATTGGACCTCAAATTGATATAAGCACGTAAGTTCCGACTAACACACTGCATGGACTAGTGGTGAATTCATCGTACAAAAGACTTATTCTAAATAAAATTGTATATATACATATATTATAATTGTACATATTGGTATGAAGAATTGGGTTTGTGTTGAGCTGTTGTCCATAAATATCTCCATATACCGAAGAACAAATTAAAGGAAATATTTATTATACTATCACGCCCAATTCTCCATTAAACAGTAACTAAAAATATTATTTGTAAATATATTAATTTTATGTAAACGAAAATAATTGTACAACACTTGTTTAGTGAATCCCACAGGTGAAATAAAATACAAGTTATTCTTACATTCATATAAACTGTTATATATACATGTACATACATAATTAATACGATTACTTCTATAGAAAGATTATTAAATTAGATTTACGCTATTATATATAGAGGATATTAAACGAGCTTCCATTTAGTATTAAGTTTATGTCCCGAGTGAAATAATTTTCATTAGTCACGAGCTTTAGCGAGTGACTAATGAAAATTATTTCACGAGGGACATAAACTTAATACTAAATGGAAGCGAGTTTAATATTCTATTTATTATCCCAGACTTACTACTCGTAAACAATCTCTTTTATACTTTTTGAAACGGGATATAGATCAAGTTCAATACGTGTCATAGACTGTGCACCTAGTAACGCGAATCACATTTCTCCTTCGTCCGCGTTATAAAGTAGTTCCCAATAAACGTCCATATTTTGTTGATTTATTTAATAAACCAAACAACATAATTAACAGAATGATACATTTTATTAACAAAGTAACTGTAATTTTATATTGAAAATATTCTACGTGGAGTCAAGTAGAAAATAACCTGTATACATAGCCTACTCGAAGTCGAACGTTGGTCATGTACTTTGTTTGGCGGAAAAAGTGAATGTGGAACATTGTCAACAAACGAAACAGCTGAGAACGACTTAAACAACAAGGAAAGACAAATAAGATTACTGAATTTGTCTATAATAATGTTTTTAGGAATGTAGAGTTTAATTTTCATCGGACGAATCATCCACGATTGTGCATATTCTTCTTCGTTTGTGGGAGTGCTGTTCGACCTCGGGTGAACGGCGTGGTGACCTACTTGCAATGTTTATGTTGAAAACTCCACCATATATTGGCCCCGAAAAAAGAGTTTGAACGGCATTGGATGACGAAGATTTCCAGTCAACGATATCATTTGTTTTTTGTGTGTGATATGCATTAAGCTGCGATGTGTGTGTCGTCTGTTGTACGTAACTTGAGACAGCGGTCGACGAAGTGGGGTCAACAAGTACTTTATGTATTTCCTTGTGTTGTTGTTCCGATATGCGGGAATACGAATTAACTGACTGCAAATTTCGATGTCCTGATATCTGAATGATATGATTGGGGTGAACATTCGCATTTGACAGAGTTTGCATCATAGTTTTTCGCGCACTGTGGTTTGTGATGCGTTTATCACTCGGCAGACCCGCAGCAAGTGCCATAGATTTCATGAGCCCCCCGAGTTTATTTTTACCAACCGGCTGTCTTTTGAACCACGTGTCGTCAACACCCGGGTTTTGTTTGGTGTTTGTGGCCAGATAAAATGGGTGTTCAGAATTAGAAAAATTTAATGGACGTAATTGTTTGTATTTTTTGTATAAAGCAACTGGACATCTGGCTGGATTATCTAAATTTGCCCAAGCACGGGGCGAGACTTTTCGGACATTTCTTGGGTTGGAACCATCGCGAGTTTTTGTTTGTCTCTCATTGTATTCCAAAAACTCGTTTTTATCGGCGTCTGTCTTGATGGTAATATCTCCCCATGTCATATTTCGGTGAGGCAAAATAGATCGCAGTCCGAAATATAGCGTATTGTTCCACCACAAGGTTTGGATAATAGATTCGGGATTGGTAAAACCAAGTTGACCACTTTCCCACAGTTGGTTTAATTCTGTTGGTGATATGGCCTGAGCTTCATTGGGTAAGTTTCCTTTTCCTTCTTTTTTTAAAACCTTTTGTCTGCATTTCAAAACCTCTCGACATTTAGAAAAAAGTGGATCTTGAATGATGGAACAAGAATAGTTGTTTCTTTTTAAATGCCTATCGATACTTGAAAAGATACATCTCAGACTATTGGGCTCATACAGTTCACCATTTGATTTTTTTATTTCCATAAACATTTTGCAAAGAAGAACGTCTAGTTCATTAGGGGGGATGCAGTCAAGTTTCCTATTTTCGTTTAATTCTTTTGAAAAAAACAAGGACACATTTTTAATATCGTATTTAGTCTTTTTAGACGTGTTTTCATTTTCATTTTTACTCAGAAATGTTTGTATGTCATCGTTCCAGTCTAAGTCATTAGTATCGGTGCCCTCTGGATTCCAATCATCTCTCAACAACTCCTCGATTACTTCTTCTGGCAAATCTAAACATGGGGGTGGGGTCGATACGCTTTCGGGGATGACACGAAGCCTATATCTCGGTACCTGAACATTATCCTTGTCAGTCTGTACAACGTAAATGTTATATGTCTCAAGAGGTTTAAAAATGTTAATAACCCGCCCAACAGTTGCTCCATCAATTTTAACTAAATCGCCAACTTTGACAGGTGTCAACGATCCACTCTGACTAGCCATTTTGATCTTGAGCAGACGATTTATTTAACTTTTTTATTGTTTAATTTATATTTTCGTTAAATTGGTCTATAAACATTATTTTGGCAAATGAAAGCGCTATAATATTTTTATTAATAAGTATAGTGTGCATTAATCGGGGCTTTTAATTCTCGTTGGTACGAGATCTTGTTTACATTATAAATTTTATCATGGCTGACGTAACGAAATAGTTCCGGCGTTGTCATAGATTCAAACTATATTCAAGTGCCAGTTACAGCCATTAATTTTAGTCTGGTCGTTGAAGGGTTGGACCCGGAAAAAAATGGTACAGAAATAATTTTGGTATCATTAGAAGCGGAGTTATGCCCAGAACAACATATCCAAAATATTTTACAGGCGTTTTAAATTTGTAAGCGTGTTTATATCGTCGCCTAACCGGACATCGTTAGTAACGCGTTTTCGTAACGTAGCTTCATGAGCACCCATTACACTGCACGCGCGTTTTTAACAGCCAAACTTTATATGACAATTCTACGCAACTAGGATGTTTTAAATCTTGAAAAGATTAAGAAGTATGAAAAAATCCAAGATGGCCGCCAATGGATATCTAAAATCAATTTAATCTCATATCTTCACAACCGAGTAAGATACCAACATGATTGAACCGTATTTTAATACATTTTAAGACGTGGGGAATTTGATTCTACAA
>JAULBR010113033.1:0-10121 GCA_032355825.1 Melanodrymia aurantiaca
ACTGTGTGACCACGACAGACGTGCTTGAACCTTAATTGGATATAAGCACGTAAATAGTTTATAACTAACTAACTCATCAATAGTCAGTCAAGGCAGCTTGACCATGTCAGACGAGCTTGAAACTTAATTGAATAAGTTATAACCAACCAAAGTTGTCCATATAGCAAGACATGTTGGCATTTTGAGACTGTCTCTTATTACATGTATGTGTTCTCATATGGATTCAGTACATGATCGTTCCTGTTAAATGTCAATACAAGATTTAATGGCGAGGTGGATAAAAGTCAGGGCCCGGGTTGTTCGAATCCTGGGTTAACTTAACCACTGGTTAACACTAACCATGGGTTAAATTCCTTAACCTAGGGTTAGCTAATCGCAGGTTAAAAGCTGGGTTAGTGTATAATTAATTCATAGTTGGTGCTAACCAATGTTTGAACAATGCAATTTTTAATGAGTAGTTAAATTTAACTCATGGTTAGGCACTTAACTCATGGTTAGCACTAACCCAGGATTCGAACAACCGGGCCCAGATAAGATGTCTAACATAGCAGTCTATATTGGGGACCTTTCATCAACTGGGATCTACTAAACAAAAATATATTTATTCTTTTTTACAACTCACCAGCTATTGGCAAATCTTTGCCTAATGGATCCTGTGATGGCATCCAGTTTAAATTGACCTGTCCAATGTTGTTCATGTATGGAACATTCACAGCCAACATCCAGTAGACCGGTACCTGATGCATGCTTGGACTGGCTAGCATTGGCGACTGTGCTGTTGACATAGGCATAGGTGATGGAAGCTGGCAATAGTTATTGTCATGTTCCATCTGGTCACCATTTTTCAGCATGAAGGTCTCTGTTGGTACTACTTTCCGTCCCATATCAAAATGTCTTCTACAAATAAAAAAGAAGAATTATAAATATTTGGATGGTTTTTCAATGCTATGATGTGTATATAATCCAAAAAATAGTGGGTATAATCCAAAAAAACAAACATTATTAAAGCGACAGAGCTCAGCTGCTGCATGACCAAATATACTAAGAACAAGAAAAAGAACTCCCAATTTGAAATACACGTCGACAGACGGAATTAATTTATTCTGTCTCGCACAAATTGCTTCCAAACCTAGAATTTTTTAGACACATTTTCGATCATCATTAATACTTGTAATTTGATAATTTCGTATAATCGAAGAACTTAAACAGGTAGTGGCTCCCTACACCTTATTGCTCTGAGGAAACCTCTGTCTCCCATACCAATATCTGTTTGTAAACAAGTAACAGCCAGAAAATGCTTGTTCCATCCACTATCAGGTATAAGTGTGAGTTGATCTACTTGTGCTTACCCATTGATTGCATAAATGTTGTTTAGACATGCTAAAAACCACTCACCAAGCAACAAACAAAACAAATATATAGGTACATGTATATGTTTTCACTTTGTTATTAATTTTTTCTTTAAAATCCTGAAATAGAATGTTCAGTATATTTTATACAAAATTGAATGCGCTTTTTAATTTATTTACTGGATATACAAAACATATTTTTTTAGAAAATCTCCCTTTTTTTAGAATCTCTTTTCCCTGTACTACATATGAACTGTAACAGCTTTGTGTATCATGTGAATATATGCTTATTTCTAGCAGAACAATAGGCTGTAATATAGTAGACTTGGTTCATCAATACCTGACACAGCTGACTCAAAGAAATGCTAAACCAACTGAAATATTGATCACATCTTAACTTCATATCAGTATATCATAAAAAATGCAAGTGAAATGAAACCATGGTAATACGACTCTTCAAAAACATTTGAACATCTTTTACAACTTTGTCAAGACAGCAAAAATAAGGATATCATTATCATTAGTTGATCCTCTAATTGGAGTGTGATTATATAGTAATTACATGTATCTGTAATTAAGAACAATGCGAGTTTCCATTACATTTCCACTTAAAAATCAATTTGCGGATAAATTTTTAAAATACTGCTTCTAATGATAGTATTGTTACCTAGGAAACGAAAAGCAATATTTTTTTCAAGTGCTTTAAAATGTTTTTTTTTAAATACTCTGAATGTGCCTTCAAGACCATCCACCTGAAGTTTGATGAGTCAATGGATCAAACCTTATTTCCCATTCCAACTTATCATCTACAACTCGTTCGTCATGGTCATGGTGTGTGCTATCCTGTCTGCAGGATAGTGCACATAAAAGATCCCTTGCTATTATTCGGCGACAGCAGATTTCATCTGAGACCATATGTCAATATAACTGACATACAATAGCCCATTGTTTTTTCCCATTCCAACCAGTAGTCTGTGGAAAAATGAATATATGAGATCCCTTGTTGATAATTGAAAAGACTTCGCTAGACAAACATTGAGAAACTAACCAATGTAAAGTCGTTACCTGATATTCCAGTTAATTCCACGTTCAGTGAGGTGGTATTGCTGGTGGCTATAGTCAGTTGAGAAAGGTACGCCCTGAAATTGGAGAGAAGCTGTTGAAATATTAACGACACCTCACACTTGCATGATCCGAACAGTATCTGAGTCTTATCATGTTATTTGCAGCACCGAACCATGCAGTAAAGCTGAGCACCCTAGAGGTAAACTAAACCAGCCACTCAGACTGACCATACAACTGTTTCCATACACTCACTCATAATTAAAGACAATTAAAAGCTGCAAAGTCAATTTTCCATTTTTATCACACCATCAGCTGCGTCCAGCCTTATCTGCAACCCTCCAGACATGACTAGTCCCTAAGGCTACCCCCTCCCTAGGGATCATGATGGTCATTGGCTGTGCATCAGTTTAGTGCAGATCCCTGTTGAATGGAGCGCTGTGGTACTAATCCACCTGCGGTATGCATTCTTATTGAAGTCAATAACGCCCTGGCAGGAAACACACAATAAAGTAAGCTTTGTAACACATGTTTTTATTGTGTTGTGCCAATATAGCTCGCTGATATGAACATGTTGTCCAGAGGATATATTCTACTGTTTAAAGTTAAACACAACTTATTGATTTATAGCTGTTCTCTCCATCATTGACAAGCTATTCTAAAAAAAAAGGAAATGTTATTTTAAATGGATACCAATATTGCTTAATCAGTGGTTATTAAATGTTAAGTTATGATGCATGGTCTAATGAAGGAACTCAATGCCATATTAGGTTGTTTTTTTTTGTTCACTTTTCCACTGTTATTTACAGTCATGGTGTGTACAGTTAGAAAGAGAAAATACTTTTTTTTAATGTACCAATAAAGTAGTCATATTGTACTTTCTCTCTTGTATTAACATTGAACTCTTAAGTAGACAGCAGAGGCAGCTGGTCAGCATGTCCTGGCCCCGAGCTTATAAACGTTTCTCAGGCTAAACTTGAATAAAGTCTGAACTCCAGATTTAAACTTAGAGCCCTAACTTCATACAGTTTGAAATGATCAGTTTTGTTGGGTTTTCTATTTTCAAGTCTTGCATTAAGCTTTAAAGTTTGAACTTTATTAAAGACTGAAGTCTAGATTTTAAATATTTTATAAGAACTTTTTTCTTTATTAAAGTCTGAATCTTAAGTTAAAGTCTAAAGCTAAGACTTTAAGATGTTTATAGGCTCAGGGCCAGGACAGCATGCTGAAACCTTCATAGTTACAACCATGTCAAGAAACGAATAAATGTTAGTGTAAAAATCTTGTTAATGTAAAAACTTATTCTAAGTCTCCCTGGTGATAAAAGGTCCCCAAATCAACAGAATGTACTCACTATAAATTCACTTGCAAACAGACTCCCTCCACCTTGAAATTAAAGCAGCTACACTAATCTATATAATCTGTCGTTATATGATTTCACTTATTGTATCGGTTAAAAAATATGTACATTATTTAATTAAATAATGTATTTTATTGTAATGGGCGTTAAGTCAATATCATTATGCAAATATTGCAACATGCACGTGAATAGTATTGTATGTATTACATGTCTAATGCAGACATGTAAATCATAAATATGATATGTATGTGTACAGGTAACTAGTAAGCATGCACTTCATAAAACAACATATATAGTCAGCATACCACAACGTGAACTCAACCTGAACTATTTATAATAATCTCATTTATCATATAATATATTATATAGGCTATCCAGTGTTACAAAGTATATGGATAATCATCTGTATCCAGGTAAACTTGCAAATTATATGCAAATTGTTTAGGTCATGGGACTATGTTTAAATAAGATGTCAAGCATGGCTATAATTCTAAACGAATTTAACAATGTATTATATCGACAAATGATCGATTAAAAAACATACATCAACTTATAATAATAATCTACGATGTTTTGTCAAAATAACTGAATTACTCATGTTTGAACAGCAAATGAATCAAAGATGAAGCTTGTTTAAAAACACCTCTGAAACACATTGATTATAAATCATTGTATGTCAAACAGGCAGGATAGCACACACCATCGCCTTTGATAGACCCCAGTCCTATATTCAAAATAACTGAATTACTGATACATGTGGAATATACTATAGATTGCTGACATATCCAACTCAAAACCTCAGAAACAAAGCTGATGGATGTAATGTCTTAATGGGCATACGACTGTCCGTTTGAACAGCAAATGTATAAAAGATAAAGATAAAGTTTGTTTGTTTAACGACACCTCCGTTACAAATTGATTATAAATCAGCGTTATTGGATGTAAAACGCATGGTCACAGAGGAAACCTGCTGCTGTCACATAAGCTACTCTTCTACGAATAACAGCAAGGGATCTTTTATGTGCACTTTCCCTCAGACAGGATAGCACATGCCACCGCCTTTTATAGACCAGTCATGGATCACTGATTGGAATGGGAAATAACCCAACTAGTCCCCCCGAGGATAGATACTTCAACCCATCGAGCCACAGGCAGATGCTCTACCACTGAGCTACGCCCTATACTACTCGACAAATGATTAATGTCAAACTCTACAATGTAGTCTTTTCTTAAAGGAAAACAAATCCTTAGCCAAATTGAATAATATCAAATAACGAAATAAATAATGTGTAACAGTTAATCACAAGATACATATCAAGAAATGCACATTACACTTGCAAGATAAAGAGATCATATTAAAACATTGACAACTCAGTTTTCTACACGGAACAATATATCATTCAAACTATTGATTTTATGACTCAAAAGTAATGTTTTTTAATGCTAGGAATCGATAGTTGACTATAAACGTGCAAACATCCTCAAGCTAACGACAAATGACATGGCAATAATATGTCATAGCAAAACAAGTATTTTTTTACAAGACTTACAATAACTGTTGCCAATTGAAGCACATCATTAATTACCTTTTCACGATTTCATAAAGTGCTAACAGCCAAAAATCAAGCTTATTTAAACAGGCCTGCATTTAAACAATACTTGTCAAACTTGTGTAAAAAGAAAATATCCAATGTCGCACTGGTTTTATTTGTAAATTAATTATATATATAAACATCGTGAAGTGACGGCTCTTTTACATATTCATGCACAAGTAACAAGTTCACCAAAAACCACTTTGCATTGAGAACGACATTATATATTATAAAGGGATTATTAATCTCATGTGTTTAGGGTTATTGTGCATATCAAGTCATTAAAGAGATGGTTAACAGTACTGTTGTAAAGGGACATACGCAAGTCACACCAGACAATCGGATCAAATATCGTTTTATGCAGACAAAAATAAATCAACTGTAAGACTATTCTGTCTATTCAAGCATGTAGTATATTTTTTTGTTTAATTCAATATAGCGAGAATTAATGTTAACATACAAATTTGAACATAACAAAACTAAATAAAGTACAAAAATAACAGTGTATAAACATATTTTATGTGAACAAAAATAGCAATATAATTAAGATAGAACATGTGAATTTATTTAAACAAATACATTTAATTAAATAGTAATGATATTTAAGGTGGAACTCCCACCACCACCACCACCCAAACTGAGATGTGTTGACAAAATTAATGTTTTCGTTGTTATTCAATTCTTGAACTGGAAAACAGTATGGTTAAAGCCTAATTAGTATGGTACTAATGCCATTTTATCATAAAATTAATCAACAGGGGCTCATGAATAGTTATGAGTTTGTGAAAGACAGGCCAGACATGTACATAATCACCCTATCAATTTTGCAACAACTAGCACTCAAACTACACCACACAAGAAAGACAAAGTCACCTAATAAACATAAATGTCAAGATCTTTTCGATTGTTTTTTATTCAACTTAACATACACGTACATAAATTAACATCCTAAAACAAAGACATAAAACTTCGTGTCACTTGATAATTTCTGTATTGATCATGCAAAAAATCTCTGTAAACACGAACAATAAATCACAGGTGAACATTACACCTTGTACTGTCTGGCTGTTAACTGCAGCCCTGGGGTTATATTATACAAACCTTGTAAGGTTATTTAAACTGGCGTGTAGATTGCCCAACTTGAATGGTTATAATGTTGGTGATAAGCTAGTCAAAGTAATCATGCCTACAAGCTTGTTCAAGTCATGATAGCAAATCGAGATATTATTTCATGTTCGTCAACAGTATAACATTTTGCAAGAAACAGCTGCCATAAATGTTTTGTCATTTAGATGCGAGATATATATACTTATACAGCTAACCTGCAATAACGGCCACTTGTATACAACAACCAATAATCTATAATGGGCATGTATTTCAACATGTATTTATAATGTATGGCCACATACTCATAAAAAGTCTCTTTTTGAAATACATGTACTATTAGACGATTTTGAAATACATTGTACTATTGGATGATTTTGAAATACTATTAGATAATTTTGAAATACTATTAGATGATTTTGAAATATTATTAGATAATTTTTAAGTACTACTAAATGATTTTGAATTACTATTAGATTTTGAAAATAGGTTTCACTGTTATTTGTTAAGCTAGGGACAATTTCATTATTACGGTAATGCTAAACAAATTTCTTTTTGAAGTAATTTTTCTAAAATAATAATTAGTATCAAATGTTTAAGATCACTATTGTAATACTATTCAGTGACGTCGAATCATTTTTTAAAGTGGGTGGGGGATGCCAAAGATAGTGATTGTAATTAAGCAAGGCTAAGTATGCTTGAATTTGATAAACAAAAACACCCCACAAAAATCTTAAAAAGTGGGAGGCTGGGGGCATAGCCTCCCACCCACACAGTAGATAGACATTTAGAACTAAGAATAACAGAATGAATCAAAGCACGGTGATAAGATACTATTTTAATCCTTATTTTTTATCATTATTTTAAAACATTACAGTTCATTTATTTCTCAACAATTTGTATACAAACATTAAAATAAAAGAAATGGTAAATTGTTTAATCAGTGAGTATAAAATGGTAATTACGACACATGGTCAATACAAGAAACCCACAACTACTTTTTTTTTATTAGGTTTTTTAATTTCATACAGAACATATATTATATATCCTTTGATATGCCAGTCATGGCCAACTGCATGGAAATGAAAAACTTACTACATAATATCCTTACCATAAATCAATGTATCCATGTAATTTTACCATAATATCTCCGCGCGACTTTAGCTGGCTATCTTACATTATTAACCAATACACACACTCTTCACTGGGCACATTTCAAACTTCAACATTTGGGTTAATAACAGTAAATGTTTAGCTAACATGAGATAGTTTCAATGCAAGTCTTCCAGCACGCCCAGGCCACACCTCTCCTGGTGGAGTCTGTATGTACATTTTGCTATATCAACATCAATCTATACCCGATCATGTTACCACAGGCAAGGCAGGTGCGTGATATGCTAAATAGATTTTCTGATAAAACACACAAGTGGTCAGTAAAAACGTAATGAATGGTATTTGTTATCATGTTCCGTTTCTCTAGGGTCAGCACGATAAACATCTTCATCTCGGTTCTATATCATTTGACAAACAGGGAAACAAAAACCTCTCTACTAATGTAAACTCTACAAATTAGATATAGGTAGTGTTTAACAACACCACTGGAGCACATTCAGATCAGCGGCTATTGGATGTCAAACACATGGTTATATCGACACACTGTTATATAGACACATGTTCTCAGAAAAAATCTGCTGCCACCACATAGGCTACTCTTACTGAATATCAGCAACTGATCTTTTACATGTACTTTCCACAGATAGGATAGCACACACCACATCATTTTAAAAATCAAACATTTTTTTTTTTATTAAATCTTTCCTATAAAGTCAGTAATTTTTTTATTTTAAGCCAAATTATATATGTACTAGAATATATTTTTGGCATTGCGACAAAATATTTAGACATAATATATTAATAAATCAATTCTATATTGAAAATAAATTAACTATGTTTTAACTTATCTTTATTCAATGAAGGCTTTGTCAAAGATAAAAGATAAAGATAAACTATGTTTGTTCAATGACTCCACTGGAACACATTGATTAGTAATCAGTAGTTATTGAACGTCAAATGCATGGTTAAATATCGTCACTTGGTCACAGAGGAATCCTGCTGCCAAAAAGAGGCTTGGTTTCTCTTGCCAAATAGCAGCAAGGAATTTTTATGTGCTCTTTTCCATCTATACAAGATAACACGCCACAGATTTTGATGAACCAGCCATGGATCACTGGTTGGAATTGAAAATAACCCAACAGGTCTCCCTGAGGAGGATCGATCCTTTGAAGCAATCAAGCCTCAGGCGGATGCTCTTGCGCTGTGCTACGTCATGCCCCAATTCTCTATTAATTGTTTATCTTTCTGCAGTGATCTTTACAATAATGTTCAGTAAAGGCGTTGTATGCATTGCAGTATGTTTTGTGTGTGATCAAGATGAACAACAATGCACTGTGGATGTTGTATGTATTAAACATAAAACATCCTTTTTCCTCAATTTGTATTACATAACCAAAGACATTTGTGAACTACTTTATTACTTTATGGTACGCAACTGCTACTTTATGGAAGAGATTAAATGTAATGGACAGCTGAAATGGGACAAAAATTACATGTATGTTAACAGTAATGTCACACAAATTGATCTAATGGTCAGGTTTTATGACCGAGAAAAACATTGCTTATAAATGCACTGTCAGCATGCAAGATTATAGGGAACACATAATTATACACAAAACTTAATGTTAAAATACATTGAACAAATAAGGAAAGGGACTATTTTCTGGAACACAGGTTGTACTGCAGGTTTTGTAGGGTAATGCATTTCCACACTGGACACTTCTTGTAGTGGAAGCCAAGATTATGACATGACAGACAATGTACAATGGCCAAGTGTGAATCCAGAATATTTGTGTTTTGCCATACAGCCAGAGGCATCTTTTGATAAGATCAACGTGTCAACTACCTCCGAGAACTTCATCTTTCTTTACAATATTGACAACGATCTTGATATGTGGGGTCGGATGTCGCGCAGTGCAAAATTGAGTTATAGCCAATTACATATTATGTAATGTATGAAAATGGTCCTTTTTTCCTTTTTTGCATCAACTGGTAGAAAAACAACTTAACTTTCATGGTAATAAATCTATTTTGCAAAAAATAAAATGATAAAACGTGATATTTGATGATTCAGTGTGGGCTATCTAATACCGCGAAATCGTTATAAATTACGCTAATAGTTTGCCGCGATTCATATACTTGACCTCTGCAATCTAATTATAGCATCTGCGCAGACGTATCGGATACATAGAGCTATTAATGCGCATGTAGTTATTGTAGGTCTATGGGTACAAAATAATGAACTGCATGGGCCAATGCTTTCAATGGTAAACACGCGATCTGTTGTTCGGACGTTAGTTATTAACTTAAAAAAGTTAATCACGGTTCTAGTTATATTTATGATGATATTAACACTGTTTATGTTGTAACACAACACGGAAAACATGTTTAAATCGCCAGAACCATATCGAACTGTGAAAAAGAACGACCGAAAACCAACATGGCGTCGTCTATGAAACCGACATAAAAAATAACGTGATGCTACGGTGACTGCAGTGTTAAATTATACTACAGTAATAATAATGAAAGACAGTATGATGG
>JAULBR010113044.1:0-19758 GCA_032355825.1 Melanodrymia aurantiaca
TTTGGGCACCCCTTCTGAATCCAATCAGGACACCCTAAGGGTCATGTGTGCCAAATTTGGTGCTTTTATAGCTCGTGCAACGATCATTTATTTAAGCTCCCCTACTAATAAGGGACCATACAGAAATGTCTTTCTCAATCCGAACAATTGTCGGAAGTGCAAGGATTGCTTTTCATGTAAAAACATCGGTCTACATTTGATCAATGTTTTATAATATGCTTAGAGGGGTCAACGCCAATTCCAAGTCCGTTCGGCTTGTGAAAAATACACGGACAGTTATACACGCTCCTAATTTATTATATCCTTCATTCAAACCTATGTCTTAGGTTTATGTCCTATTACCCTGGTTTTAGCTTTTCTTCCGTGTATAGAATCGGAAGTAGTTGTCACGTTGCATGGCTATGTGGCCATCTAGTGTCACGCCAACTCTCTTGATAAGGCCTATTATTGGTCGACCTATTTTTCTCACATAATAATTATGATCACGTATTTTGCCACGATTATTTCTCCACGCAATTTGTACAACGGAAATACAGACCAACAGGTGTGTTTCCAACAGACGTCTTTGTGGAATTATGCAACGGAAGGAGATTTTCCTAAAAAGGCATCATTTTTTAGCCGTACGCCTATTATTTTTTAGCAGTACGCCTATTATTTTTTAGCATATTTGGCAAAATTAATGGTCGTCTCCAGTGTATTTTACTTTGAGAATTATATATACGTGTTTGTGGAAAGATGTCGTTAGCACGTGTGTCAGTTCCTTCGTGTCAGTAGTGTCTCACATGCAAGTGGCTTTAACTTTTTGTTTGGGCTCTAAACGTCTATTTGAACGGAGTTCTGTACACACTGAAACAGATTTGCACTAACTTGTGTTAGCCCAATAAAACCAGCTATTCATTATCGGCTGTTCGTCGTGCAATATGCTTCGTAAATGTTAGGAGACGCCGACAGACGGCACATTTACTGATTTAGCGCAAAAGTGGTGTCGCCTTGGGACGACCACCGTGTTTACCACAGCAAGACTCCAACTCTGCATTATCAAAGGCTTGATCACATGTTTGTGGTACCGCAAGATTACCGTGCAGACGCAGAATGGATGAAGATTTTAGCACACGACCATGTAATCATAATAGTTGATCCTATCCAGTGAGTAAATAAAATGAAATTATTTAATTTTATTTGGGTGCATAAGAGGATACTCTCAAAGTGTCTTGTGATATCATAATTTATCAGTGCGAGTTGATAAAAGTATAATAAAATCTGAGTGACTGACTGCATTAGTTTTAGGTTCCCTGTCCACTGAAGGTATTTACGCCTCCGCCTTGGGTATGGTCCGCCATCAAACGTCGGGACCGAAAGCCAAGGCTGTACTCAAGGGGAATTAAAATTCGATGCTTGTAATTTTTGGATTCAGAGACCCTTTCAGTCTGGAGGCAAGGTAAAAACGTAAGCAGTCTTTAGAATAAAATGTTTACTTTTATGTACATGTATTTATAGCAGTACATATGTATAATGTACATTGGCAAATAAAATATACAACACATCAAGACAATTAGTGGGGCCAAAACACAACACTCGCCACAAAATTGCATGGAACAGTCTCTGAACTAATGAACACCACTTCTTTTGTAGAAATGACTGGTCTGATAATTTGACTAACGAAGAACAAGAATAAAGAATTAATTGTGGACTTCCAAGTGACGTGGAAATTGAAATCTGTAAAAAAAAAAATTCAAAAGCAATAAAATGTGGTCGCAAATTAATTTTGCAACAGCCTTTATGGCAGCATTACTGATTACCACCACAAATTTCGACGGCATTATGATCCATTTATATGTAAATCATTTTGGAGCACATATAACATTGATTAAATCGGTTTTCAGCTTCCAAAGGTCTCAGGTTAGTCTGCTTTTCTTAGCTTCTGGTTCTGCAAAGAGACAAACGTAAATGATGAAAGAACCTAAATATCTTCCAAAAAAAATGTTTTAACCATTTATTCAATTCTTAGACCTGTACATTTGTATATATATAAAAATATTTTGTTGTTTTTCTTTGGTAGATGTCTAGAGAAGGCCTCAGGGGAGAATAGTCTTTTTGTTTGTACTAATTGAGTTACCTTCTTTAAATAAAGTATTATTATTATTATTATTATCTATTTCCAATAGCATGCTACATATTAAAAATAGTTAATTCCACATATTACGGTGAGATTACAATGTGTTGGTTTCAATAAAGCATCATATTTTACAATCCACTTATATTACAAAACATCAACACTCGAGAAAAGGAGACCACTTTACAGTAGCTGCATGTATTAGTGAAAACATTAATTACAATAAAATTATTATCTAAATATTGTATAAATATAAAGCATGGACATTGATTGGCACTACACAACGTGGATACCAAACAACATAGGATAACAAAACTGTGTGTAGAAAGTATTGCGACTACAACTTCTAGAGCGGTATTAATAAAAAGTAACATACTACTGCGTAGAGAAAGTATCGCAGTTTTCGCAGTACTTTGTTGCTCACAAAACTTTCTACATTACAGTACTGGTAATCATAATTATCTACATGTTTTAGGTCAATGATTGTTAATATTTGTTTCTTTTATATTATATAATCATAATTATATACATGTTAAGGTCAATGATTGTTAATGTTTGTTTCATTTATATATTATATAATCATAACTATATACATGTTAAGGTCAATGATTGTTAATGTTTGTTTCTTTTATATTATATAATCATAATTATATACATGTTAAGGTCAATGATTGTTAATGTTTGTTTCTTTTATATTATATAATCATAATTATCTACATGTTAAGGTCAATGATCGTTAATGTTTGGTTCTTTTATATTATATAATCATAATTATCTACATGTTAAGGTCAATGATTGTTAATGTTTGGTTCTTCACCCAGGTTATTACATCTATACTGAAGCATCAAACCGGGCTCGGAACTCATCTACCCGTCTAGTGAGCCCCATGCTTACTGTGGATACTGTTGGCAAATGTCTCAAGTTCTACTACCATATGTTTGGACCTAGTGTTGGAAAGTTGAATGTCTACAGCAAGCAGGGTAAGACCAAGGTCCTAAAATATAATTATCCAACAGAATGTTTTTTCTATTTTTTTGTGGGTTTTTAATGATTTTTTTTGTGTGTGAAATTTTAATAAATTGGTCCATTTTGGCTTGGTTATATTGTTTATCCTTCGCTGAAAAGTTTTTTCTAATTTGTTTTTTACTATTCCCGCTCCTGCAATAATATTTGAATTCATGAGATTATTATAATTTTCACATCTACTTGACATAAGTTTATTTTCCTATGTATTGTGATTTGAATTGTAAGTTTGACTTCTTACTGTAGTACTCTTTTTTATCTTCTCTGTAATGGAAGATAGCTTTTGAGCTTCTAGTTTTTTAAAAATATAATTATCTTCATTATTTGTGCAATAGGTGCAAACTTGGGTACACCAATGTGGACTCGCATTGGTGAACAAGGACAGAAGTGGATGTATGGAGATGTCTACATCACACCCCAGACCCTATCAACTGCACAGACAAAACCAACACCAATCCAGGTATATATAATTATTTCTTATTAATCTAAAGATAACTGGATTAATTTTGATAAACGCCAGGTTGAATGTACAGTATACTGCTATTACTATTTATAGGAATAAAAAGAATCCATGGAAAAATGTTAATTTTATTAAATCTATCTAGTTTTTTTTTAAGGTTAGATAACAATTAAAAAGTATACAGAAAAGTATGGAGAAGGCGTAGTAAGTTGAACATTTTGTGCATAATCCTTTCATTTTTGTTAATTATTTCATGTTTTTAATTGACTAACTATTATATAACGTTTGCAGTTGGTGATAGAAGGCATTGTTGGAAGTGGATTCAAGAGTGATATTGCTATAGATGACATCGCCGTCAATGATGGACCTTGTCCACCAGATAGTGAGTTTCCATATTTTAGCACAAAGTATGGATTTGTTTAGCTAATACCAGACTATACTGGCTGGAGAAGACCTCAGGTATCCAGACAATATCTGCTGCAGACGGCTTATATGTTTGGCATACTATTTACACAAAAACAACTTTGACATTAAGGGTGTTATTTAAGAGTGTTACGACTTTGGAAACATCCCCTGTCATAAAGTTTAGTATATTCAGTGACTTCTGTCTGCTGTCTTTGTAAGCATGACTAATCAGCTGTAATGTTAAAAGTATTTATTGTGAATCTGCTTGGTATGTCCAGTTTATAGCACAATTTGAATGATAGGGAAATGTTCTGGTTCAATACTGAGTCAAAATATATATCAATTCATATATTTTACAAATACATTAAGGTAAAATGCACAATATCTGCAAATAAATTCAATATGTTAGAAAGATTTGATGCTTCTGTAAAATAGTTCCAACAAAATTCAAGAAACTTTTTGTGGGTCAGTTTAGACCAAAAATAACTTGATATTTTCCATATTAAAATACTTAATTTACTGGTATTGTTTTTCAGAAATAATATGATAAAATGATTTCCTGTTTCAGACACTTGTAACTTTGAAGATAGTGATATTTGTAGCTACAAACAAGACACCACTGATAATTTTGATTGGACAAGACAGCATGGTCGGACAACAACCACTGGAACTGGTCCAACCACTGACCACACCTATGGCACATTCAATGGTATGTTTATTCAGTATTTTGTATACACAAGGTTTTTTTATCATGTCTGCGATGAGTCCTTTTGTAGATGGGTTTTTTTTGGACACGAGCCTCAAAAAAATCAATGAGGTAAACTTCAGCAAGACCCAAAGATTGATTTGTTTTAGACGAGTATTTTCATGCAATCACTCTTAGCTAACTAAAAATTATGATGTAAAATTAGATATGTAGCAATGGCCTTACTAATAGAATAATGTAATCAACAGATCTGAATGAGACCAATTAATCAATTAAAATGGCACAATTCCTTTCGGTGGCATTTGATAGACATTTTTTTCTAGCACCATTCTATCAGTTAAATGGACTACAAATGTCTATTTATAGACATGAATGTTTGAAGCTATATTTTATTGAATCATTTAACATTTTTAGTAATAGTAAAAGTATTTTATTGATCAGTAATTTTCAACAAATGCATCCTTCATTCAATACCGCTGTTATCAAATTCGTTTAGGTTACTACATGTTCATCGAAGCCTCAGCACCCAGGAAGCGAGGTGACAAAGCCCGACTGATTGGCCCACACTTCCCACGAACCACTGGACAGTGCATGCGTTTCTACTACCACATGTTTGGCTCGGGCACCGGAACCCTCAGAGTGTTATTGCAGCACAACAGTCGTTACTCTGTTTATAAATGGTCAAGAACTGGTAACCAAGGAAATCTATGGTTGCCCGCTCAAGTTAATCTTAACAGTAATTCTCCTTTTGATGTACGTATATTTCGATCTTTCCTTGGGTTTTTTTAGACACCAAAAATTCATAACAAAGCAAATGACTTTTTTTTATTTTGGTCATAACAATTTAATTTGTTCATTTACAAACCCGCTAAAAGTGTTTTTTGTCAACATTCAATTAGAAAGTAAAAGGAGTAAGCATTTCAGATTTCAGAAATTTGAGACTTTAATACTCCAATAGAATCTATAATAGAATTGTAATAAGACTGCTGCACTATTTGCCGGTACAATTTAATTGTTAAAATTGCAATCATGTGAATAATTGCTAGCAATGCTAACCATTAAAAGACAAAAATGTTTTTAAAAATTACATATTGCTAGTTGATCGGTTTTTTTTTAAATTGCAAAATTTACATCCACGAATATAACCTATTTTACAGTATTCTACAGCTGATGTTTAATTAATTACAAGTAATCACAGTGTTCTAGTTGTGGGGCAAATTAATGAATGTATTTATATTACCCGACAGGTGGTATTCGAGGCAACGATTGGAGCGAACTTCCTGAGTGATATTGCCATTGATGACATCACCGTAACGCCAAAACCGTGTGCGCCACCTGCAAGCTGTGACTTCGAGACGGACGTGTGCATGTGGTCAAACGACCAAACTGGAGACGATTTTGATTGGCTGCGCAACAAAGGTGGTACAACGTCATCGTCCACCGGCCCAAAGACCGACCACACGTTGAGCTCTCCACAAGGTAAATAGCAGTAGATTCAGTCGGAACATTATATTTCATATGACTACAAGATACACTTTGTTACAAATTACATGTACATAGTGCGTGTATTTATATTAATTCTATGGGGTCAATATTGCTACAAAATATACTGACGGTACCTTTGACGGACCAGTCGTGGATCAGTGGTTGAAATGGGAAAAAACTCAATAGGTCCACTGAGCCAGATCAATACCGCAACCCATCGAATCTCAAGATGGACGCTTTTACACTGTGCTACATCCCGCTCACAGTTAGCACTAAATAATCACACTGCAACTATATAGCATTCTCTTTATGTTAAGATGGTTATGATTGTTATTCCACAATGCGATTATATATTAACTATTCAAATATTGCAAGCTGTTTGTTCACTGCATTTATTTTCTCTTAAGTATTTGGTGTTGAATACTATATTTCATATTTCAATCAGATGAGTTAATGTATATATATATATATATATATTTTGCTGTATTTTAGGTTACTACATGTACATTGAAACATCAAGACCAACCAAGACGGGACAGAAAGCACGGTTCAGATCAGAAGTCTTAAACATGGCTTCAGGAGGATGCTTTACCTTCTGGTATCACATGTATGGTGCAGGCATGGGAACTCTGAACTTTTACGTCGACACCAACGTTGGCCGTGGGACAGCTCCTCTGCAGAGACTTTGGTCTCGCAACCGCAACCAGAAAAACCAGTGGCAAAATGCGGCGGTTTCAGTCAAGGCGGGCAAAAACTTCAGACTGGTTTTCGAAGGCGTCGTGGGAGCGAGTTTCACCAGCGACATCGCCATTGACGACATCAGAATGACCCCGGGGCTGTGTGGCTCGACCAGCGCTCCCGCCTCCGCGTTCACCTGCAAGAGTGGACAGACCATTCCGCCCAATCAGGTGTGCGACTTCACTGCCCAGTGTTCGGACAAGAGCGACGAACTCCAGTGCGGTGACTGCACGTTCGAGTCTGATCTGTGCAAATGGAACGATGTCAGTGTAGGATCGTATCGATGGCAGCGAGGCCAGAACACGACCCTGAATGCAAACAAAGGTCCTCCAGTAGACCATACCAAACACACAGCCAGTGGTTATTTCATGTACATCGATTCAGCTCAGGGCCGGTACAATTCTAAAGCAGCTCTGCAGAGTCCGGTTCTTCAAGGATCATCATCAACCTGTCAAGTTCAGTTTTATTATATAATTAGCGGAAAATCTCGAGTAGGGACGATCACAATTTCCACACAAGTTGGTACAAGAGTGACGGATATCTGGAGGAAAAACACCAATCAGGGAATGAACTGGATAAGAGGAACTGCAGATATTGGAAGAATCCAAACCAAATTTCAACTGTTGATTCAAGCAACAAAAAGCTTTGCTGCATCTGGTGTTGTTTCAATCGATGATATCTCTCTGATATACTGTGGACTTCCTCCCATTCAACAGACTTGTGCTCCTAACCAGTTCCGGTGTAACCGTGGGTCTTGCGTTGACAACACTCAGCTCTGCGACTTCACTGATGATTGTGGAGACAACAGCGATGAAACTGCATCCATCTGTTCGACGGCAGTGCGATGCACTTTCGAACAATCAACATGCGACTGGACACAAGATAAAACCGACCAATTTGATTGGACAAGATTTAGAGGTCGGACAAGGTCAGGTAACACCGGTCCCACACGTGATCATACAACCAACCTTAACAGCGGATACTTCATCTACATCGAGTCATCGGCACCGAGGAAACGAAACGACAAGGCTCGACTAATCAGTCGGCCACTCCTGCCAGCTAAAGCTGCAGACGGCTGTATCTTCACTTTCTACTACCACATGTACGGAATTGGAACAGGAACGCTTAACATCTACACCCAGACACAGAGTGGAGGATACAAGAACAGAGTGTGGACCAAGACGGGTAACCGAGGAGACGTCTGGGAGAGGGCATCGGTGTCACTTGCCAGCACCCAGACGTTTCAGATTGTAATAGAAGGCGTCCGAGGATCGTCGTACTCCGGTGACATAGCAGTGGACGACGTGATCATAGGACCGAAGTGCAGGTCAAGTGGAATGACCCTCCCCACAGCTCAGTACACGCCTACCACCACATCCAGTGCTTGTCCGTCTGATGGATTCCAGTGCAAAAGTGATGGGAAGTGTGTTGCAGCTGCCCGGGTTTGCGACTTCACTGCGGACTGTGCAGACAAATCGGATGAAGCGATGTGCGGGACTTGTACCTTTGAACCAAGTGGTAGGTTCACTGTTTATGTTACAACTGTTTGCATTATTTACTATTTTTTGTACGGACAAATCAGATGAAGTAATGTACGGGGCTTGTACTTTTGAACCAAGTGGTGGGTTCACTGTTTAAATTACGACTGTTTGCATTACTTTATTTTACTGCTGTAAAACAGGGTTACTTACTTTATCGTTGGCATCCTACAAGTCTTTGAAGACATTTTCTTAGAAAAGTTAATGGGTTCAGATTAAAGATCTGAGCAAACGAACTACAATCATGGCCTCAATTTGATCTGTGAGCAAGACAAATGTATGTTTCGACAACACTGATGGCATGTGTGTTGGAAGCCTATAACGGGCTCAAACTCTAATCCCATGGCAATGCAGTTTTAAAGACAGTCAATAATACATGTACTTTTATGATCTCTGGATCTGATGTTGGTATATTCACCATGCATGCCAGTGGCATCAGTCGGCAGTTTTGTCTTATTGTTATTATATATTTTGTTTAACGACACCCCAGCACACAAAAAAGACATGGGCTATTGGGTGTCAATATATGGTGTAAACGACATTGCTAAAAGGACAAAACTCTTGAAAATCATTTATAATGGGGGTAACTGTTATAATTGACAATGTTTTAACTTGAATGTTGGTTATGCTGTTGCAATTATCTATGTTACTGTCTCTGCTTCACGTGTTGCTCAAGATGATGTTGTTTGGTTTCAGGTTCTTACTGTGGCTGGACTGACCTCAGTACAGGGAAATACAACTGGACGGTCACAAGTGGACGTCAAGCAGGTGCCACTGGACTGCAAAGCGATCACACGAAAAGAACTGTTGACGGACACTACATGTTTGTTGAAGGTTCCAGGGGCGTCTTCTTCAGCCAGGCGATCATACAGAGTCCACCAATGCCCATGACCTCAAGATATTGTACCATGTACTTCTGGTATAGCATGAACGGACCGAACACTGGGACATTGAAACTAAATGCAATATACAACAATGGAACAACCGTAAACCTGTTTGCCAAATCAGGATCCCAACGTTTGGCTTGGAGTAGAGGATATGCATATGTGGGACGGTACATGGGGACTCAGAACAAAGGATGGAAGCTACAGTTCGTCGCCTATCCTGCAAGACGATTTTCTCCAACTAGTACAAATGATGTTGCTATTGATGACATTTCGTTCAATCGCTGCGACCCAAAGGTTTACCCACCAAACATTGCTTGCAACTTTGAGAAAGACCTCTGTTCGTGGAAGCAAGCTCAGGATGATGTGTTTGACTGGACAAGGAAGACTGGAACTACATCGACAGTAGGAACAGGACCCAGATCGGACCACACAAGTGGTCGGGGATACTTCTACTATATAGAAACATCGCATCCGAGAACCAAAGGCGACGTTGCTAGACTTGACAGCCCCAAGTTGCCTCCGACGTCAGCATCTGGACACTGCCTGAAATTCTGGTACTACATGTTTGGATCGACTGTTGGATCTCTGGCCATTAACATACAGACTCCATCAAACGCCTCCGTCTTCTGGTCGCGATCAGGTTCTCAGGGAGACAAATGGATTCAAGGTTCAAGGACACTTGTGTCCAATGAGGAATATACGGTATACATTGAAGGTGTTGTTGGTGGAACAAATGGAGATATTGCCATTGATGACCTGCAGGTTGCAACGGGCGCATGTCCTCCAGATAAGTCCTGTGATTTTGAACATGGATTGTGCTTGTGGACGCAGTCCGTGCAAGATGAATTCAACTGGAGCATTGGGAATAGAAGAACTACAAAAGCTGGAGCAGGTCCACAGTATGATCACACATTTGGATCAAACACCGGCCACTATGCTTTTATTGAAGCTGCTGCACCTAGACAAAGAGGCGATAGAGCTATTCTAGTCGGGCCAACGAACAACCGCCGATTCTTTGGCTACAGCTGTATGCAGTTCTGGTACAACATGAATGGTGCTAACATCGGATCTTTAAATGTGTATCAACAAAACAGTGGCAAAATCCGAACACAGATTTGGACCAGGGCGGGAAATCAGGACGACTTATGGAGACGAGCTAAGGTTGCTGTTAGGCCTCAAAGGCAACCATACAGTATACAAATAGAAGCTGTAAGGGGCAATGGGCCAAATGGAGACATTGCTATTGATGACATATCATGGAAGAATGGAGGCTGCCCGGCTGATGGCTATTGCACTTTTGAGCAAGATATGTGTGGATATGTTAATGCTAAAACGGGTGATAATTTTGACTGGCTAAGAGACTATGGTGGAACACCCTCTCGGATAACTGGACCTTCTGTAGACCATACACGGGGCACTGCAAGTGGCTACTACATGTACATAGAGACATCTGGAAATAACAGAAAGATAGGGCAGACAGCTCAACTTTTGAGTGAACATCTTCATGCAACTCGTTCTACTGGCAGTTGTGTTCGATTTTATTATCATATGTACGGTGCTGGTGTTGGAACATTAAATATATACACAAAAACTTACGCCACCACTGGTGTAGGTCAACCAAAGCTTGAATGGTCCATCTCTGGAAACCAAGGAAATGTATGGAAGAAAGGCCAAATTCAAGTGAATTCACCATCAGACTATGTATTGATATTTGAGGGTGTTTATGGAGGGAACTTTACAGGAGATATTGCCATTGATGACATCGCGATTACGAACTACCGGTGCTTTGGTTTGACAACCACGCATATGCCAACCACTGTTCAGACATCCCCCGCTCAATATCCACGAACATCTGTCGATTGTGACTTTGAGTTGGGAAGTTGCAACTGGAAACAAGATGCTTCTGATAACTTTGACTGGACAAGGAAGACAAGCAGCACAACATCTCAAGGAACTGGCCCCACAGCTGACCATACAAAGGGAAACGATCAGGGACATTACATGTACACAGAGGTATCGGGCAGACAGGTCAATGATTCTGCAAAACTAATCAGTCCTGCATGGAATATGGATTCCAGGGGTGCATGCTTTAAATTTTGGTATTTCATGTATGGCGCCAGCATAAACAGGCTATCAGTGTATGCTAGGACTGGTGGAAGAGATGTTCAATTGTGGACAAAAGTAGGAGACCAAGGTCCTGAGTGGAAGTATGCACAAATACATGTTCAAAAAATTATTGGCAGTACATCGATGGTCATGGAAGGTGTAACAGGTCCAGCATTTGATGGGGACATAGCTATAGATGACATCACAATGAATGTCGATCACTGTCCATCTCAGGTGAGGTGTGATTTCCAGGATGGTATTTGTGGCTACACACAAGATATCTCTGACAATTTTGACTGGACCTTGAGTTCGGGTGGAACAAGAAGTTCTGGGACGGGACCCCTCAGTGATCACACATATGGAACTAGGAAAGGAAACTACATATTCATTGAAGCCTCTTCTCCAAGAAGGCGAAATGACATGGCTCGAATCGACAGCCCATTGCAGGATGCCACACTGGGATCATGTCTCCAGTTTTGGTATAGCATGAACGGTCGTACAATGGGCACCCTGAAAGTGTACATCAGAAAAAGTGGAAATCTTGGTAATTCAATATGGACTCAAGCTGGAAATAAAGGCACCAACTGGAATGTTGCACAAGTGGATGTTTCAAGCTCCCAACCATTCAGAATAACTTTTGAAGCCATTGTTGGTACAAGCTATTTTAGTGATATTGCTATTGATGATGTTATTTTGAAGCCTACACTGTGTCCTGCTGTTGGTAGTTGTGCTTTCGAACAAGATTTCTGCACATGGAACAACATTCAAAGTAAAGATACATTCGATTGGATTAGAGCAAAGGGAAATACTGTGACAGCTGGTACAGGTCCAAGTCAAGACCACACACTTAATTCTAAATTTGGCAAGTATGCACTGATTGAATCATCAGCCCCTCGAAAACCTGGCGATAAAGCCTGGCTTGTGTCAGCACCCTTCGATAAACAAACACGGTGCTTGAGTTTCTGGTATAACATGCATGGCTCTGGTATTGGATCTCTAAATGTGAAACTATTGCCAGACTCTGGTGTAATTAGTAACTTGTTGTCGCTGACTCATGATCAAGGAGCTAGTTGGAAAATGTCTCGTGTCACGGTTGCTGGAACAACTGGCGGATATAGAATCATCCTTGAAGGCGTAGTTGGTCCAAGCTACCTCAGTGATATTGCTATAGATGACATATCAATTCAAAATGGAGACTGCAATTCATTACCAACCCCCACTCCGATGCAAAAGTGTGTTTTCCATTGTCCAGGAAATGGGAAATGTTTGTCGACTGCGCAAGTGTGCGACTTTAACCCTGACTGTGCCAACGGAGAAGACGAGGCTAACTGCGGCTACAACTGCAACTTTGATAATACAACATGCAAATGGCAAGGCTATGGAAGTGGCGCATTTCAGTGGGTCCATTACAAAGGTGCAACTGCCGATTCCAACACTGGACCATCTACTGACCACACATCTTTCTCAACTAATGGTTACTACATGTTCGTCGATGCTAGTAATGGAAACTCAATGTCAAGGGCTATGTATAGAAGTCCTCTCCTGCAGCAGTCGGGATCCACATGTCAGCTGTCATTCTGGTACCACATGTACGGAACCGGAATCGGACAGTTAGCCGTCACCCAGCAGGAAGGATCGGCAGCACCAACTCAACTGTGGTATGCTAGTGGTAACCATGGAAATCGTTGGTACCAGGCAGTGGTTCCTATTGGAAGAATGGCAAGATCATTCAGATTGACGATACAGGCAACAAGAACGTTCAGTGTTTTGGGAGACATTGCTATTGATGATATCTATTTCCAGCACTGTGCTCTACCAACCGCCAAAGATTGCACAGGTTCGATTAACCAGTTCACATGCAACAGTAAAGCTTGTATATCCAAAAGTAGGCTCTGTGATTACACAGATGATTGTGGTGATGGATCAGACGAAGGAAACTCAACTTGTATGAGCTACATGGGCTGCAGTTTCGAACAGGACCTCTGTCAATGGTCTCAGATGACGGATGATAGCTTTAACTGGTTGCGAAGAGCAGGCACTACAACAACAATTAAAACTGGGCCAACAAAGGATCACACGCTTAACACACGGTCTGGACATTACGTTTTCATTGAATCATCCTCTCCCAGAAAGCCAGGCGATAAAGCACGCATCGTGAGCAGTGTGTTCCAGGCATCTGCAAGTGCACCATACTGCACTATGAGAATGTACTACAATATGTATGGGAAAGATGTTGATAGTTTAATTATTTATATGAGAACAGCAGTTAACGGTGCTTTGAAGCTTTTATGGAAAAGGACCGGAGAAGTTGGCAACTACTGGTCCCGAGTTGAGTTACCTCTATTCTCTCGAACACCATTCCAGATTGTTGTCGAAGGATCTGTCGGCCGAGGTTACAGAGGCGATATTGCTATTGATGACATTACATTTACACCTCAATGTCAGCTGTCAACTGCACCATTTTCCACTGTGATACCTATGCTCCTATCAACGACAGTAAACCCATGTGGAGCAGGAAAATGGCAGTGTGCAAATCACCAGTGTATTTTAGCAACTCAGATATGTGATTTTGTCAACCACTGTTCAGATGGATCGGATGAAGCTAACTGTGGTGTGTGTACATTTGAGACTGGACTTTGTGGTTGGCTTGATGTTAGTACAGGGAGATACAAGTGGGAGAAACACAGTGGGTCCACGCCATCTGCTGTCTCGGGTCCACAGACAGACCACACGCTGAAGACGAATGCTGGATTCTACATGTACGTCGATTCAGCTAAAGGAGCATATTTTGGCCATGCAATGATGGTCTCGCCCGTGTTTGGACAACTTTCCGCCAGCTGCCAAATTAATTTTTGGTTCCATAAATACCGTGCAGGAGGTGTTATGAGATTGTTTTTAATTCCACCCGGTATTGCAGCAAATGCCCAAAGTGGTCGAATTTTGTTATGGTCCGTATTCGGTAGCAACGGAAATCAGTGGAATAATGCATCAGCAGGTATCGGTGCTCGGTTGCCTGGCTACAGGTTGGCTTTCGAATCTATACATATTGTTCGATCAGGTGACATGGCCATTGATGACATTACCATGACACAGTGCAGTCTCGGAATCAATGCAACAACGTGTTCTTCAAATCAGTTCCACTGTGTCCGAGGATCATGCATTGACAATTCTAAGATCTGCGACTTCCAAGACGATTGTGGCGATGGTTCTGATGAAATCAACTGTGGACGTTACGTGGAGAGATGCAATTTTGAAATCAATATGTGCAACTGGATTGAGGATAAGACTGATGACTTTGATTGGACGAGAGTTCGAGGAAAAACAATGACCATAGGAACGGGTCCGGACAGAGATCACACGATTGGTAATGAAACTGGATACTATTTATTAATAGAAACCTCAGCACCAAGAAGGCCAAATGATTCAGCACGTATTAAGAGCATCGTTTTCAAGCCGACAACAAGTGGAGTTTGTAGAATGAGGCTGTTCTACCACATGTTCGGACAACACGTCAATGCATTAAAAATCTACCTCGAAGTGTCCACCACTGGGGCTAAGAATGTTATTTGGTCGAAGGTTAATTCCCAAGTAGACGCCTGGAAAAGAGCTGATATTCTACTAAGAAGTTCTTCAAATTTCAGAATAGTGATTGAAGGAATCCGTGGATCAAGTTACAAGGGTGACATTGGAATTGATGATATATCTTTCACACCCGGCTGCCAGACTGCATCTGGAGCTACTCTACCACCATCCCAGCTAACAACATCAGGTCCGTGTGGGCCAGGAAAAGGTCAGTGCGCCAATCAGCAATGTATTCCTGCAAGTGCTTTCTGCAATTTCAAACGGGACTGCACGGATGGAAGTGATGAATTGTCTTGTCCAAGCAAATGCGACTTTGAAAATGGAAATATGTGTCAGTGGACAAACCAGGTGAAAGGACAAACAACCAATTGGACTATTGTAAGCAATGGGCAGCCAGCACAAAACAATGGTCCGACGTCTGACCACACGATTAAACAACCGACTGGGCACTATGGGTTCATCAAGAACCCCGGTCACTTTGTCAGAGAAAACTCTCGTCTTGTTAGTCCAGTCTTTCATCAGGCTGGAACGTCATGTTCATTTTCATTTTGGTATGCCATGGGTGGATACAGCTTCCGAACATTTTCACTGTTCATTAGAAAAGGAGGGGTCGAAAGTACACTGTGGACACACCCACGGCCTCCACGGCCATGGAGCCAGTGGAACAATGTGTCGGTGCAACTCCCATTGTGCTCGTCAGATTTCCAAATGATATTCGAAGCCGATGCCTTCACATCCAGATCATCGTATGCCGCTATTGATGACCTCGTCTTTACAAACTGTGCACAGGCAAATATTCTGCCTTCTTGTATTCAAGGCCAGATGAGATGCGGAGATGGCCATTGCGTTCCGCAAAATCTTCAGTGTGACTTCCAAACTGACTGCTGCGATGGAACAGACGAGTCGCCCCAGAATTGCTACCAATACAATCAGTGTAATTTTGAGCTGGGGATGTGTGGTTGGGTGCAGGATACCTCAGACGTCTTTGACTGGAAACGGTTCAGAGGTCGAACAACTTCCTTCGGGACTGGACCATCACAGGATCATACAAGCGGATCAACTTCTGGTTATTACCTGTACATCGAATCATCGTCCCCGCGTTTGCGTAACGACACTGCAAGAATAAGCTATAACATGCCAAAACCCCCAGGTGCATGCACATTGCGATTTTGGTACCACATGTATGGCACACACATAGGAGCATTGAACGTCTATTCAAAAACTCTTGACAAAGGACAGTCTCTCTTGGTATCCATCACAGGTCAGCATGGAAATCAATGGATGCGCCAAGAAGTCAATCTGATAAGCAACACACCTTTCCAGACAATTATCGAAGGAGTAATTGGGGTGGGATATAAGGGGGACATCGCCATAGATGATATTTCTTTCACACCAGGCTGTGGCATGGGCTCTGCAACTCCACCACCATTAATTTCACCTAGAGTTACATCTGCTACAGCAGTTCTGACAACCATCAATCCATGTTCAACTGGCAAATCAGCGTGTGCTGATGGCACTTGCATTGCATCAAATCTCTTCTGCGATTTCAAACAAGACTGCCAACATGGTTCTGACGAGTCCAGCTGTCCTTCATACTGCAGTTTCGAAAAGGGAATGTGTGGCTGGAAAAACACTGTTCCCGACTTAGTGGACTGGGAGAGAGCGACTGGAACCTCCACCACCAATCTAGGCCCCATGGCACCACCATCTGATGCTTCACGTAGTTCGAGTCAGTACTTTGTTTTCATCCATGACAGGACCCAGGGTGGGCATGTTGCAACACAAGTGGCATCACTTGCAAGTCCACAGTTCAATGCAGCCAGCTCAGACTGTAAGATTCGTTTTAAGTACTTCATGCATGGAATCCATCCAGCTGGTCTATCTTTGACCATGAAACAGGGTACGCAGACAACAATTCTGTGGCAAGAACGAGGAGATCATGGTGGCACCTGGGTGGCAACAACTGTTGGTATTGGACGAAGAACTGCTGCCTTCCAATTAATTTTTAAAATGTTGCGGACAAATATCTATCGAGGAGCACTTGCCATTGATGAGATACAGTTTGAGGGCTGTGGTATTCCACCGGTCCAGACATCATGTGTTGCTGACCAGTTCCGGTGTAAACGTGGTGCATGTGTGAGCAAGACTTCACTTTGTGATAACACCGATGACTGCGGTGACAGATCAGATGAAACGGATAGCAGCTGTCAAAACTATAAAATATATGACTTTGAACAAGGTATTGGTGACCTTACACAGGGGCGAAACAAAATCGATGATGACTTTGACTGGAAACAATGGGCAGGAAAGACGCCATCATTTGGCAGCGGACCCGACAGAGATCATACTTACGGAACACCATTAGGGCATTACATGTATATGGAGGCGTCTGCTCCAGTTAAATACAACCAAAAAACATGGCTGCTCACCAAATCATTCTATGCAACAGCAACCAAGAATTGCAACATGAGGTTCTTCTTCTTCATGTATGGAAAATTTGTGAACCAGCTGAACGTGTACTATCGCATCTACAACTCCGGCCCGCCAAGTCATCTGATCTTGTCGGTAGCCGGCGACCAAGGCTCGTTCTGGCAGAAGGCAATCGTGCGACTCAATGTCTCGAGCAACTTCCAAGTGATCATTGAAGCCAAAGTGGGCGACAGTTACCTAGGGGACATAGCCATTGACGATCTGTCCTTCACACCGGACTGTCAGTATGGACCAGCATTGCCTAACCCTCCAGCTGGCGTGTCGCAAACCACGCAGAAACCAACATCCGGAGCTCCACATCAGTGCAACCTGACAACACAGTTCAACTGCCGCTCAGACGGGAAGTGTCTCAGTAGGAAAAGAGTCTGCGATTTCAACCCCGATTGTACGGACGCCTCGGATGAAAGAAATTGTGGTAAGTTCTTGATTTTGTACAACTTGTTTAATTAATAGTTTTCACATACAGTAGAATCTCGTTGGCTCGAACACAGAAGGGTCGAATACATGGCAACGCTCGAACCAAGATCGAAGTCCCGTATTAAAACTCTTACATTAAGTTGCTGATGCTTGGGTCGAACTACCTGATGGGTCGAACAGTTTCTCGAGCACCGACGGTGTTCGAACCAACGGGATTCAACTGTAGTTGTCAAAATGAACTCTTGTCAAATAAAGGGAAGGATCTCATCGAGCTTGTGTTTCGCTAGTACAATCTGAATGCAAGGTCAATATTACTAAATTATAAAATTTATTTGATAACAGTTAAGTTATTTGAGCATTTATAAACTTGATTGTTTTTGGGAAAGCACCGCTGTTTAGGAGATATTCAAATAAGTTGAATTATTGTTTGGGTTATGAGGCAGATGCCTTGACATTATTAACATCACTATTTCATTGATAAAGTTTTCATTTCAATTCACGTTTAAATGTAGAACGATACATATACATTGATATTTTGTTTATCAAGTTGATCTGTGATGGCACCTCAATTGAAACCAATACAGACAGAATCAGACTATATTTCTAATGTTAGACAGGTCATAATCATCTCTAGTTCTTGTATTTATGTCTGTTTATGTTTAACCTCAATAAAAATTAATAAATTTCACTTTAACAAGCATTTAAGGATGGTAAATCACACGACTGATAGCTTTGATGTAAACCTAGCAGCCAATAACTTTACACAAATTTGTTGTAACTAAATACATTGTATTGTTAATTGAAACTTAATTGTAGCCAAAAAAAATGTTTTAGTGAAAAGTGGTTAAAGGTGCATGGTTTTTTATACTTTAGCTGAAACTTGATTTTATACATGTTGTATGATGCACAGAATTCATTTCTACAGATTGAACGGAGACACATCTGTGTTTACATAATGCAAACTGGTGACGTTATATTTTATGCAATTCAGTAATATGGGATATCAAAAATCGGGTGACGGTGCAATGTATCATGTAAAAGTGATTTCAAAACTTGTCGTTATTCTTTTAATAACATCATGCATGTATTGGCTTGTTATTTTCAGTTCAACCAATCTGTGATTTTGAGGATGGAAAACTATGTGGCTGGCTGTTGAATAGCACGGAGGCAGCATACAGCTGGAAGGTGGATCAGCCAATCAGATCGAGTGCCACAGACTTGCGACCAATCACAGACCACACTAAATCAACTGTGGGCCATGGCTGGTACCTATGGGCTGACTCGTCGAAAGGAGCTCGGAAGGACTTTGCAGTGGCATCAACGCCCGTCATAGGCCAGACGGGACCACAGTGCAAGCTCAGCTTGTGGTACAGCATGAATGGAGTTGGAGTAGGGTCACTCGAGGTCTACACTAAATACGACAACAATTTGCAGAGCATCTGGATTACGTCCGGTAATCATGGGACATCCTGGAAACATGTGGAAATGTTCATTGGTTCAGATTCATATTTCCAGGTAAATCATTTGTAACTTGTTTCTGAGATACCCATATCCTTTAATATAATCTAGTCTTTGACCAGATAAAACATTAAGGTGCAGTAAAAGTATACTATTATTATAAATATAACAGCACTGCTAATGCTTTAGTTTTGAGTTTGTTTGGTTTTTTTTATATTTAATGTCCCAGAATGTAGGCAGTAAACAAAAGTTTTATTTAACGACGCCACTAGAAACACATCAATTATAAATCAGCGGTTATTGGACGTCAGACACATGGTTATATTGACACATGGTCACAGAGGAAACCC
>JAULBR010113045.1:0-10120 GCA_032355825.1 Melanodrymia aurantiaca
TCTATTTGTTTTATATCCAAGAGAGGATAAAACGATTGATTTGTGTACATGATTGTTAATATTGTTGATGTTATACAGGGATTTCAGCAGCAAGTGGCTCCCATCCAGGGACAGGTGGACAATGTAAACGACCAAGCAAACGAACTACAGGCAGCTGATGTCATCTTGTCACATGTAAATGTTAGAAAATTAGAAGATTTTAATACAAGGTAAGAACTGTGTTTCGTATCAACAATTTTTATGTATCAAATTTTTTTTTACTTTTATTTATTTTCATTTTGTCATCCTAATCTATAACAATCCCTTCTTTTCTGAACGAGCATATATAGAATCTGGTTTATTATTGAAGACGAAATGTGACTGTATGTGGTTGGTGTCTTCCAGGTGGAAAGCCTTACAAATAGCCATAGAAGACCGGTTAAAACAGTTGCAAGAAGCCTTCAGAGACTTTGGTCCAAACTCACAGCATTTTCTATCTGGTAAGTCTCGCCTCGGAGCATGTTTTAATTATCACGTTTTGTTTTTGTAAGATCATGCTGATTTTATTTGATTCGCAAAATTCTTTTCGGAACACGTTGAGCCTGAAGTGAAGGTTTTTTTTAAAATTCTATACCTTTAAGTCTAGCACATCTGATGAGGAAGTCGTTGAGCAAAATGCCATAAATATCACTTCATGAATATCACTGCAGAAGTTTAGTGCACAGATTGAGGAAATTGCTTTGTAAAACCTTCAGGATCATGGAACAGGATCAATATGGTGTCACATCAGTGTTATTTTGTATTGACTAGAGCAACTACATCAAATTTGGTGCACATGGTAAGAAAGATACCATGGAAAGCCAAATATATCGAACACAATACATTCTTTCCTCATCAACTTGGGATGGATTTCTCACTAATATTTGGTGCATAAAATGAGGAAAGCGATTTTCATGTCACTTTGCTCAGCAACTTACCATGTACACTAGACTTAATTTAACACCATTAAAAGGAAACAGGCCATTTGTCCAGAATGACGACCATCGTAAAATGTTATTCAGGCTACATGTACATGTAGGCCATTGATGTCATCAATAATTTGGATTTTGTTGGTAACAGCTGGTTGTCGGTCACCAAGCCTCACATATTGGAGATTGTGATGCATGTACAGTGTATATTGAAATGTCTTCAAGTCTGCTCAATTTAACGTATTTATTTGTGTAGTCCAACCAATGATCCACAACTTGTCTATCAAAGGCCATGGTGTGTGCTGTCTTGTCTGGGAAAGTACACTTAAAAGATCCCTTGCTGTTATTCAAAGAAGAGAAGCCTATGTGGCAGCAGCAGGTTTCCTCTGTGACCAAGTGTCGATATAATTGTATGTTTGACATCCAATAACCACTGATTCAATGTGTTCCAGTGGTGTCATTAAACAAACAAGCTATGTACAGTATCTTTATTTATGTAATAAATATGTTCTGCTACAAACACTGTTGTCAAGAAACCTTATTCATGGAAGCCTTGCATTTTCAGCTATATCAAATTTTACGTCAGACCTCTGGGCACTTTGCTCAGTTACCACAGAACACCTGATCAGTTCAATTGTTTGTCAAGACTAGTGGTGGGCACATTGTTGTAATAATGCTGTGTGAGAAATGATTGCCTGGGGAAGCTATCCCAATGCAATTGTGATGTGGCGGAACCCTCAAGTATTAATTTCCTGTATTCTCTTAGCTGCACTATTCATTCGACATCTACACAGGTGTGTTGATGTAAAACATGTTTGTGCTAAATTAACTTGTGTACACTTTCCTGGTCTCGCTGGCTGCTTTATCAGGCATTATTCACAAGACAATGGTTTGTGTTCATATCCGTATTTATTAAAATTAAAATATGTAATAAAAGTATTGTAATTATATATTTAGAAAACAAGTGAATATATAAGTGTGGAGTGTAATCTAACTCAATTGTGGATCACTGGTTAGAACGGTAAATATCCCAATGGCTCCCCTGAGAAGGATCGATCCTTCGACCCATGTAGTCGCAGGCGGATGCTCTACCGCTGAGCTACGCGCCCGAACATTGCTTGAATTCGTTTTGTAAAGCATCGAAGCAATTTTGTCTACACCATATGTTGTAGAATGTACGTGACCGTGTCTGGTCCCCTGAGAAGGATCGATCCTTCGACCCATGGAGTCGCAGGCGGATGCTCTACCGCTGAGCTACGTGCCCGAACATTGCTTGAATTCGTTTTGTAAAGCATCGAAGCAATTTTGTCTACACCATATGTTGTAGAACGTACGTGACCGTGTCTGAATCGTGACTAATGTAGCCGTACTTCGCTATGGTCTTCTATTACACTGTGCTTTGATCTCCTCCTCATTGAACTTTCTCACCTGGTGGTCGTCATTAACATCCATTTGTCTGTATCAAATTGAATAAACTGTGGAGATATGATTGCTTTGCAACATTAATTTAGGCTTTCGTTTGCTGTATGTTGCTAGGTTTTCTAAGAACGTGTACTGCTGTGATATCATAAAAATCTGTATGCACGCACACCAGAGCATGTCTAAAGAGACTGCAGATTAATTAACTCTTTGTGGGTCAACGACTTTGTTTATCTTGCTGGAAATGTTTATCACTACGATCTTTGATGCTTCAGTTATGTATCTCCTGGGGTCTGGTTTAAGGTGTGTAAGGTGTTAAGGAGAGTATATGTTTGTAAAGTCGTAAATATTTGTTTATTATTTTAAAAAATATTACGGAGAAATTTCATAGGTTTTGTTTTAGCAATATCTCAGATTAGTGTTTTGTATTCACCATAAAATTTTATCTCCCTTACTTGTTTTTATGGTTTGTAGTAATAAAGATTTATAGATATTTGACGTTTCACTGTCACCATATTATAATTATTACCAATAATCAGTTTTGATAAAAGTATTATTAGAATTCAAATATTTTACGTATTTTTCATGTAGATAATATTAGTATAATTGCGATATTATATTAAATAGTTAGGGGGTTATTTTGTCCCCATCTTTCAAATGCAAATAGTTTTAATAATTTATTTTATCATTATTTTAACAAATATTTTCAAATAAATGTTATCTTTTTAATAATATACACATATCACCATATGTAAAACATGGTTATTTCGTTCAGTTGGCTGTGTTGCATGGATTGAGTACCTGTATATCAGTTTGCATGTTATCAACTAGAGTAAGTGAAATGGTTGGACAGGTAACCCGGGTCAGTGAAGTGGTCTATCTGACTGTGTGTTTGTATTTGCCATGCACTGGACAGTGTTCAGTTTATCTATGTGTTATGTACAGTGAATGATCTATAACAAGTAGAGTCCATGTGACAACTTGTGCTTCAATTAGCTGTGTATCTTGAACTATCTTCACCATTGTATGGCTGCATTGTTGTGTTTGGACACGTTTTACCTTGACCCCCTGCCACAACTTTCCTCTTATGCTAGTCACATCCATTAGTGTTCAAGCCAAAAGGTTGGACAAATGTTTGCCTATTGAGATAGCTGTCTTCACTTCATTAAAATTTTCTTATTTCCCCAACACGGTTACCTTGAGTTTATTCTCAACTTCTCTTCTGGATGTTCAGTGATGACTGTTGGTGAGATGTAGCATTGTGACATTATGAATACTATACACTATGGCCATAAAGTTGCTGTGTATGACACCATTAATATTATTACATACTCTGATTATATATAAAGTTGCAGTGTGTGACTTAATATACTATTGTCGTAAAGTCATAAAAATTTCTTTTTCTGGTAACAGCTGGGTTATATAACATGGTATATTTCTTGTGTCTCCTGTACATGCAAGAACTGGACACAAATTGATTGGTTTACTGGCGTGTATTTCTAGGCTATGGAAGTTCAAATCCATAGCTAAGATGTGCTATGAGTCAGTGCATTTTTGCAAAAGGTTAATTATCTCCTTAACCAAACCTTTTTCTTATGTTGGATTGTTTGAGTGAGAATGTTTTCAGTCGGAAATCAATTAAATCAATGGTTTAAAATGTGATTTGGTGCAATTTATAGTACAGTGCAATCTCAAGAAATGAATGTCTTTTAGTGCAGTGTTGTGTTTAACAAATAGTTCATTTTGTGCATAAAATTTGTATATGGCAAATTTAGTTTTAATTTTAAATCTAAACATTTATTTATTTTTCAGTTTCGGTGGACCCACCATGGGAGAGATCTGTTGCAGGAAATAAAGTGCCTTATTATATAAAGTAAGTGCTATACCCTGCTAGACGTGGATCTACATGCCGGTTCAATAGATCTGACACTACATTATTTTTGGTAAAAAATAAAAATAAAAATCTTTTTAAATGACCAATATTCAAAAATGGCTGCCATTATTTTTATAGTGCCCCACCCAAACCCTTATTGACAAATTTTGTTTCTGTGCCTGGTGCATTATTTATGTTGGAAATAGTGTAAAGTTTCTTGTTGTATAGCATGAGTAGCATATTGATTATGTGGGAAATCGTATAATGGAGAAGAACATCTAAGAAAGCTGTACTCTTCCAGTACTATGTTTTTATTATTGACAAGCCATTTTATTTTATTTAAGTTTATGCAATGTAATGTCCGTGGCGAATGATCATTCTGTTTTCAGTGGCATCTCATTAAAACTGGAATACACAATTGGTTTCACCTTTTTTAATTATTAGTGTAAAATTATTAAAATTCTAGTTTTATAAAAATGATGTGTTTACTGAATATTCAGTTTAATTTGACTATGAATGTTTGTTTTCTTCAGCCATACAACAGAAAGCACTCAGTGGGGCCACCCTCAGATGTCTGTCTTGATGGAGGCACTAAGTAAGTCTTCAACTCTTCAACAAAATGTCACTTGTAATGAAGATATTACATCCAGAATGTCATCACCTTTATATAACTTAACATCTTAAATACTAATTGAAACACAAATATAACTACAGCATACATAAACTCAAGTGAATTAAAAAATAATCCTGTTGCCGTTTTGTAATTCATATTTTGTATCATCTTTTTTATAAGTACATTGTCTGGTTTACATTCTTATTGCAATTGGTTGCGAAAGTCCTAGTTAGGTCAGATACAGGAAGAAATTGAACAAGGATACATTGGAATACATGTATTATTTAATAGAATAATAATAATAATAATAATAATAATATAATAATAATAATAATAACAATAATCTTCATTTATCTTGAATGAACAATTTGTGTACGTTTTTTTTGCAGATGAATTAAATAATATCCGATTTGCTGCCTATCGTATGTCTATGAAGTTACGAATGTTGCAGAAAAAATTATGTTGTAAGTGTCTATATGCTATTTATTATTGCGTTTCTATTTGAATTTGAAGTAGTATATGCACATGGCAATAATTAAAGAATATATCTGTCCCACATCATGTAGACTCCATTTTACAAACTGGAATAAATATCCAAAGATTACATTTTGTTTCTAAAATATTTCTGGCGTAGAAATCCTGCAGTTATTTTTAATTAGTTTTTCTTGTTTTCTCACAGTGAATTATTCCATCTCAGTTAAAACATTCCATCACAATCAATATATATCATGGATTACGAATAAATTTCAATAAACAACTGTATCTGACATGATTTTCAGTGGATCTAATCTCCATGCCAACCGTCGCTGATGCTTTTGACCGCCATGGCCTGCGTGGCAAGAATGACAAAATAATGGACGTGATTGAGATTATCAACTGCGTGACGACGATGTTCGAATCGGTGGCAGCTGAACACCCCAATCTTGTCAACGTTCCTTTCTGTGTCGACATGGTGCTAAACTGGATATTAGATGTCTTTGACATGTAAGTTCTACCACGATAGCAGATCATATAAGATGATATCGGGTGATAGCGACTTGTTGGTTTTCGTCTTTTGTAGAGTTGGATGTATTAAGAAATTATAAAATAAAGTTTGTAGTTAAAACAGCCAGGTTACAATAAATCTTGATAAAACCTGTTAATCGTAGCAAATCATTTTTAAAGCATCACTGCATACAGACATAGATTTCTTTATTGTGACCCATGATTGCATCTCTAGGGCAGACATACAGATGGACAAACATACACACACATGTGATAAAAAATACAGTCTAACAGTAACAGAGCAAGGTAAATCAGTTGATACAAAATTAAAGAAAATGCTTGGAAATATATACCCACTTTTATAAAGTACTTTGTAGTTAAACATTAATTTTTATAGACAAGCACAGGAAAGTAGAGTATGGTAAGTGGGATCAACTCTGGGTTTGTATAACACCAGTTACACGACTAGCCAAACTGTTTAAGTGACAATAACTTACATCGACTGTTTAACTGGTTAAGATGAAAATGTTCTCACTAAATACGTACTCCTTTCATCGACCAACTTCCCATCTAATGGTTCACCTGTTTTGTGCATTCTTAGTGGTCTGGCATCTTCCCGTGGATCCAAGTCTTATGTTTCTGTGAACAGTCTTACATCAAACGATTATGGGGAAAGGTTTGTTTTTCAACATGAGAATGTTCACTGGCATCTATCGTTTTATTTTTTTACCATGCATAATCTTTTCTTCTATTTTTATTTATTTTGTTAGCCAGTTTAGTTTCACTAGCATGTATTTCTTTTAACCAACGAAATGAAGCATTTCTCGTTCTACTGTTTGTGTTTCATTCGCCACATTCTTGTTTACCTGTGTTAACTTTCTACTACTATTCTCAAAACATAATTACTGGTAATATTAACATATCATAATTGTATTTACCCTCATCTAATTTGCAATTCATCTTATTTACAACTAACTGTTATTCAGTGTTATAAGTTTGTGTGCTTTTAATCCAATTGCACGTACAAGCAATATGCCTTTATTCCAAATTAAAAACCACCAAACATTTTGTTGAAGTATTATTCAACATTAAAATTCAGTTTTATGAAAGAAACACTTCAAAATTGTGGATAATTTCCGGCTGGCATTATATAAGTTATTATTATTATATATTTGTTTAACGACACCCCAGCACGAAAAAAAGACATCGGCTATTTGGGTGTCAATATATGGTGTAAGATAAAACTGTTTAGTTGTATTGAACATCCTGTGTGTATGTGAAATTAAATAGTCGTAAGATTTTATTAATTTCCTACTCAAATGGATTAACCGATTTACCAACAAAAATAACTGCTTCTAAACATTAATCTATATAAATAGGATTTTTCTGATGATAATTGGCACATTTTTTTAAATGAAAGCTTATAGAACTGAAAGATATTAAATTGTGAAAAAAGGAAAGCTTAATACTGTATATATAATTAGTGTCAGATGAAAACAAATTGGAATGCCCTGCATGATTATGCTTAATTAATTAATTACTTTCTTTTGAAATAAAAATTTTATTATTTAGAGTGGTGCTAAACATTACATGACTAAATATAACGCACTTAACAGTCTGGCTACATATAATAAAGTAAAATGTCTTGAAGCTTGTCAACCAGAAAAAAGTTAATGTGTTCGTTCACTGTCTAATTGAATATAAATGTCATTATAATTAAAGAATGTGGTAAGGCTAATGGAGGCATTATGTTCTCATGTTCAGGAACTTGTAGGTTTTTCAATCTCACGTTACACACAGATTTACATTCTGCAAAGTATGCTGTACTGTCATGTTTTTACAATGTCTGTAGGCAATCGGAACTGTTTGCTTTTTAAAAAAGTGGAAGATCACTCTGTCGTTCCAATAGAAAAATTCAATATTATTAATTTTTGATTATTTTGCACTATGTTCCCTCTGCAACCAATTCGAAATGGCAGAATAAAGTTTTAAAACATTTTAAATTTGGTTTTGAGATACTACAGTGTAGGTTTTAGAATGTTGTATTCAAAGTTGAAATCTGGTATCCCCGGGATACCGGAATACTGCAAATCTCTAATTACTAAAGGAGTATTTCATAAAATGATCTCTTAGTCTTTTTATAAACTTGAAACATGTGTGTAAAGTTTGTGGAAACTCCAGGTAATCCCTGAATGCATTAGTATTTGTATAAAGAAGCTTAGTTGTAATATTCGTTAGAGAAATTCGAAGACAAGGTTTGTATTATGCAGCTGTTGTTCATTGCATTGGTAGTAGTTTTGGTGTTTTCTGTTTCCTGTGTTGCATTATTCAGTTTTGGTTTTTATATGGCAATAAAAACATTCTGCCTTGCGTTCAATAGCGCGGGCGTTCTGCTTCTGAGACAACGTTTTGACACCGGTATTTGCATCTACATTGAATGAATGTACCAGTCACATAGTTCCAGAGCGCTCGCGTTATTGAATGTAAGGCTGTTCTCATCTTAGTGAATGCTCAGGAGTTGTCTCCCATTATGTATACTGGTATAATTATTATTTTTCATGCTTTGTTTTCACATTTCAGAAATTCTTGATAATTTCTTGTGATATTTAGATAGCATGGATTTATATACATTGGAAATAAATTAGCATGATTTGGTGGTAGTTTCATATAAGATTTTGTTGAAAGTATTTTACCCAATGTTATACAAGCAATCATGACTACAATTGATTGTAAAAAGTAACAAACTAACTTACATAATATATAATAAACAAGCACCAAAATAACAAGCTAGTAACAGTTGATAAATCCAGTATGTATCGGTACATATTATATTATAATGTACTAACCATATACCAGTATGTCGGACAACATATTACACTTTAATATTGTACATAAATTATAATTAAAGTACCATTCTCAAAGTTGCCTCATATCATTTTTGGACATGACTAACTTGCCCAGGTGATCTCATCTATTAAGTGACAATTTTTATGTTTTTGACAAATAATCTTAAGTTAGTACAGTATAACCTGTATTAAGCAGTCGCCTGTCTTAAATGGCCAGTTTTTGTTACTACATGTACTATATGTGGCTGGCTTACACAGGTTTATTACTGACTAGTTTTTAGTGATATTTGTAACAGATATATTTTCATTTATAATATTTATAATGATAATTAACTAACTAATTAATTACTTAGTTAAATTAAGATACCTTTACTATCAGAATACATTAATTATTTGTTTTTAAATTTATGTCCTTTTTTAATTCATAAACATCTGAGTAAAATATCTTTGATTTCCTCTTGTTTTAACTGTTAATAAAAACAAAATGGTTTATTTTCTACAAAAACTATATTTTTCCTACCTGATTTCAACATTTATGTTGCTTTTATTTGTACTAACAATGGACGATGACTTGTTATCGCAGATTCTACATGAAAGTATGTTTTAATGTTGCAGGGCAAGGACGGGAAAAGTGCGGGTGTTATCTTTCAAAGTTGGTATTATCATTATGTGTAAAGCACAATTAGAAGACAAATATAGATGTAAGTCTACTGTGAGCTTATTTTGATTATATGTTTATCTCTAGAGAATATAATTATAGAGAAGATAAAAAAGACAAATAGAAGGAAATGCACGAGACATTTTTTTCAGAAAGTCTATCATTATACAGTGTATATAGAGACTAATTTTAAGACAATTTTTCAAAACTTTCAACTTTCATTTCTTGTCAACATCAACAAAAACTTTGCAGTTGCAACTATCCACTGAAGGTTCAAGCACATAAATGACAAAATCATACACTTTTGAGCATGCTTTGCTATCTAAAGCAGGGTATCAGCAAGGTGATTAATAATTTAAATCAGACCACTTATAAGTGTAAAGCTGTCTCTAACAAACATTTTAACCACTAAGATGAGTGAATTTACATTATTAAAAAAGACAGATTTTGTTCAAAATTCCTACCTTTAATGACAAGTTAACAGTTTGCAAACTACTATAACTCATTCATTTTAACATAAATGTAAGGTGTAACCAGTATGCTTTGTTTGGTACTTCCTTATTTTTGGTTTAGAAGCCTATCTTTTTTCATACTAAGTTATTTATGTGTGAATCTTATTTTTAAATCCTCAACATTGTATTTGTATTTGTTGTTACTATTTTCAGTTATTTTTCGACTTATTGCGGACACAAACGGGTTTACAGACCAACGCAAGTTGGGTTTGCTGGTTCACGACTGCATCCAGATACCTCGTCACTTGGGTGAAGTTGCGGCTTTTGG
>JAULBR010113056.1:0-10119 GCA_032355825.1 Melanodrymia aurantiaca
AGATAGGTGAAGACTTCGGGGTCATCCTCCGGCCGCAGTCCATGGTGTTCCTGGACCACTGCCTGGTAGATTTGGTAGAGATCAAAAAAGTGTTAACATACACATGTATTTATAAAGATTGGGTCTGCGTCTTTACATGACTAACACAGATGCTCTAACCACAGAGCTCGATTATGCTCGCAGCAATCACGCAAATCATTTGTTGACATCTGACCATTGTTCAATGTAGAGAGTTGCAAGACTTGACATTTCCAATTCCCTGCATGACTCTATGAGTAATCTTTCGACCGGTATCTATAACATGCCAAGTGACAAGCCTTTCTCCCACTGCACTGTTGTACCAAATTAATAATAAATAATTAATCTTACAAACTGTTGAATCATTCTCTATGAAAGTCTGGTCATGCTGAACTCGATTATTGAATCATTCCTGATCATATTTGGTGGTTTGATCAACAGTGATACAGCCAGTTAGTTTTGGACCATGCTTTCAGTGCTAGCAATAGACTGTTATCAGTTTATTGCTGTGTGGGTGTTTTATATACTGCATTTGATAAAAAAATGGTAAATATGGTGGTGGAAAGGCATGCATCGAAATGAATTTATGATGGCATTTTATTGGTTCACAGCCAGTTGCTAATTGTGGATTGAAGCGTGTGTTTCTGAATGTTGCATTTCAATATAATCTGGTTATTTCAGTATTTTGTTTCACATTGTTCTCTATCTACCCCTTTCTATTATCTCCTTTCCCACTTGTTCCTTCTTATCATATTTATCATTTATGCTGGTTCATAGATCTTATTGCTATGTTAGTAAAATGTTTCTATCGCATCTACATTCGTAATGTTTGGAGAGGTATCGAAATACACGTAGGCAAGGCCTGTTGACTTCCCATGACAATAAATATTGTTTAATCCAAAATTACTGTCTGAATGCCATGGGAAAATGAGCTTGCATTGCAATCAAGTAGCGAGGCAAATTGTCTGAATGATAAGGTCTGAAGTGGGGTGAATGAGTAAAATAAACATCTCATGTGCTCGCTGCCCACATATTGTTCTAACATTGTAGTGCTTAATAAATGCCAATTAGAAATGTGTTTTTTTTTTACACACCCACGTGGATTACGTAATCAAGCATTGTGTAACATCATTATTATAACCACTTTTTGCAGGACTGTCAGTCAATTTTGACATTGACAGTTCAATCCTAACCAATAAGGCTTCCATGTGTGCGCTACTGAAATGTTTGGCTGCAGGAAATGAGTAAAGCATTAAAAATAAAACTAGAATCAAAGAACAGAATGACAATTTAGAAAGTATGTTCTTTTCGACTATTGAATGTAGACATGTAGTAACTGCAATGGCTGATATTATTCAGTGCAGTGTCACAGTCGAAGTCGGAAAGCCCTAGCCGAAGTCGGAAAGCCCTAGCCGAAGTGGCGTGAACTAGAAATAGGGGGCTTACACAACAACCTTCAAAAGGAACGAAAAGAAGAAGAGTGCAGTGTCGATTGAAATCTATCATAAATCTACCATGTTCATAAAAAAGTAATCGTCTATTTTCTGCTGTCTGATTTTAGATTTCATTTTTTCTAAATAAAATTTTGTTTGTAGTTAATATTTTCAGCATCATATATATGATTGTTGAATTGTTGTATTTGACAAAGACTGAGTATTGCATGTGGATTGATGACAAGAAACCTGAGAGTGTTGTTACTTACTGATAGTTACAGCTGTTGGCACGCTCATAATGCTATTGTCAATACTCATGAAAGTCACCGAGATCTCGATGAACGAACGCTGGCCTGTTTTGCAGCACTCAATGGGTAAATTTTATTACACTGTAATGTTGCACTGATTCTAATAGATTTTATGAACTCTATATGCAGAAATCTGTTGCAGCTATTGCAGTGAATATCAGTTCGCATTGCTTATCAAGCTGATGTCACAAATGTCAAGGTTGACTAATTTTGGCATAATTGCATTTTTTTTCTATTTTACTTTGAGCAGAGGCCATTTGCAATATGATCTGTTTTTCATGAAATGTGTGTTGAAAATTCTATGAGAGATTAATACAAAGCAAAAGACGGGAGTTACAATAAACATCAAACAGCATGTAAACGTTTTTAAAACCTTTTCTTTCATCATACTGGAATGTATTTTTAAAACCTTGTCTTCTGGAAAATATATTTTAATAACCTTGTTTTTGTACTTAAAAGTGTATTTTAATAGTCTTGCCTCTGTTCTGAAATTTTTGTATTTTAAAAATCTTGTCAGATTATGGAAAAGTGTATTTTAGAAACCTAATCATTGGAATTGAAAGTGTATGTTTATTATCATGTTTTAAACTAAATATATCCCAGTGAAGACTTTTTTAAAGTATTGAAATAGAAAAGTTATATGCCAAAATAATATTTTTCATGAAAGATAATTTTCATACCTAATTTTTGCGATGTGAAGCTATAGAACCTATTTTTATTCAACCGTATAACAGATGTTAGTATTTAAATATATAAAGGAAGTATTTTTATGTTTAATAACTAGAAAGAAAAAATGAAAGAAACTGTTAAGAGATTGGATGGGTTTTAAAGCACCTGTGTATAGCTAGTACTATACTGTATAATATATCTTCTCTGACATATCTAGATTTGTGTTGTATTAGCAAACACTGTTTCACTCTAATCACAAATCTTTATTAAATGTAAACTGAAGAAGCATATTTTGGTCAGTGTATTAGAAAAGTGTGTAACACAACCCATGCACTTTGTCCAATCATGCCATAGAGAGATCTTGATTTACATATAATATTAATTGAAAATGGATTTGTAAACCTGTCGGTGAGGTCCGGTATGATTGAATGGCTGTGTAACACTAGAGTCTATAGTTTATGTTTAGAGATAAATATAAAATTGGTTTGTTTAACGACACCACTGGAATACATTGATTAATAATCAGCGGCGATTGGATGTTAAACACTGTTACGACGACACATGGTCTCAGAAGGAACCCAGTGCCTTACATGGGTTACTCTGATTAACAGCAACGGGTCTTTTATTTGCACCTTATCACAGACAGGATACCACACCCCATAGCTTTTGATGAATTGGTTTCACTGAAGAGGATAGATCCTTCGACCTCTTGAAACATAGTCAGACGCTCGTTTGCTTGGCTACCTCCCGGTCTTATTTCAAATTTGACCACATCATAATGGCAAGTTGGATTAGGTTATGTATGCTACATTATCTGAAATTGTCTTAATAGTGTCCACCTGAGGTTGGATAGGTCGACAGATCGATCCTCCTCAGTGGACTCGTAGGGTTATTTTCCGTTCAATCCAGTGATCCCTGTCTGGTCCATCAAAGTCTGTGGTGTGTGTTATTCTGTCTGTGGGAAAGTGAACATAAAATATTCCTTGCTGTTATTTGATAAAAAGAGTAGCCTATGTGGTGGCAGCAGGTTTCTTTTCTGTTTGATATCTAATCACCGCTGATAAATTAATAATCAATTGTTCCAGTAGTGTCATTAAACAAAATTTTATCTTTGGCTGTCATTCATGCGTACACGCCATCTTAACTTCGTCATATAAATGTTTCTTCAACTATACCTTGTGTAGATATGCATTTGGGTACATTAACGGTTATAAACATATTGATTACATTTAGGCTTTTACTAATCTAAAAAAAGTACAGTGCCTTTTTCCTTGTCTTTGATATGTCAGATGCACCATTTGCTACCTAATACCCACAACAGATTGACTTTAAATGTTTTGTTCTGCTGGATTAATAATATCTATTTGCGAGTAATCCAAGACTTGGTTCAAAATGGCCATCAGTTACACACCATCAACCAGCGCCTGGAGTTCTTTGCCATGTAGGCAATTTATCTCGGATAAAATGTGATTGCAGAAAATGGTTAAGATTTCACCCTCGGGATGCTATACCTTTATGTATAGTCGATTAACTTATCACGTCTGGAAGAACTTATTACTGCAATATGCTCATCCAAGCTCCATTGTATAGTTGGCGGCTCCCACTGGGTTAAAGTTCAAGTTCTACGTAAAACCACAGTTTCCATGCAATTGGGAAATCATGATCAGAAATTTGTGTGCCCAAAACACACCACAGAAAATGTGCTTTAACAGCTTTTGACAAATGTATCTTGGCAGAGGAGTTTTTCAGTTCTGCAGGGAAATCTCCATCAGACCTTCTTGCACACTTAAAGACCTTGGCATCTCCTGCTTTTATTCGATTACCAAGGTGGATTTACAGCAATGACCAGACCTATTAGTGCCAAGCAAATATGGAAATGGAAGGAATTGAGTTTGTATGGTAGCTTTCAGGCCACTATTTGGTGATAAGGTTCCTTATGTGAGCATGATGCAATTATTTCTCCGATACACTGCAGCAGCCGTGTGGCAGTTGTAACACCAACACAGCCGGCTCGCTGGCTTAGAGAGTGGATTATTGTGCAGAAAATTATAGTTATTTACTGATTTGTCTGGCATATCTGACAGTAATTTCTTTAACTTTTTTTTGCCTGTTCATTGAAAGTATTTTCAAGATTAACATTGTGTATTTATTTCTATATAGTCAGAAATAAAAATCAGGCTAAGATTTCAAGATAAGGGAGTTTTTAGCATATTATAAGAGTAGGCCTACAATCACCAAAATGTACTGGCAAATTAGTTTATACATTAGTATTTACATGACTATTCAAATTTTACCAACTCTTTTTACCTGTTGGACACCAAAAGTTGTAGAAAAGACCTACGCTACTGTGGTGCTAGATTAGCCAAATGTGAATTTGTTGCATTAAATTTGTAGATGTCTTTCCTTTATTTATAATGTTAAATTCTTGAAAACAAAATTACCCAATTTTGGATCCTGCATGTGAATTTTGTTGCATTAAATTTGTAGATGTCTTTCCTTTATTTATAATGTTAAATTCTTGAAAACAAAATTACTCAATTTTGGATCCTGCATATAATTTGTTGCCAAAATCATTCAAATTGGTCAACTGTATCAAATTGTAAGATAGACATAGTATATATATATGTACCGTAAATAGCAGCCATCTTTATAGAAAGGTCACCATTTTGAATTTGAAGGTGGCCAACAGGCTTTTCCATAACAGTAGTCCTAGAGTAGTATTCATACCAATTTTGGTGCTTGTATTCACCTCAATATATTCTCTTATCTGTGTGTTTAGACAATCTAGTGTATGCATGCATGCCTCAAATCCAGTGTTACAAAGTTGTTGAGGGTAATTCATCTTCATTTGTTCTTTCAAGTCTGTGGCAGTAGTCGGTCGCCATTGACAACACCGGTTGCAATTTCTTGTTGCACTTGGAAACTACATTTTGATTATGAAATTTGTCATATCATTTTTGTAACCATTACTGCTGTCAACATAAAAAGCAGAACATTGCTTTTACTTTGAAATCTAAATAATGTGTGGTTAATGATTTCTACTATTATCTGCAATCATACTCATAGGTATATTATTGGTTACTTTGAAGGTTACTTCCAAGTGTCCGCTAGTGCTATTTATCACTTCATAATGTGCATATGTTTTTGCCATTTGTAACATGAAAAGCTCTCAACGTATTGATCAATAAAAGTAAATAAATATTCATTCCCACTTAAATTGAGAACATGTCTTGGATGGGATGTTGTATTGCATTCATTCCCTTGGTAACCATTATATTGCCCTTTGGTTACCTGTCTATGTATTTTTATGGGAGTAGAATTGGCTGTCATTTTCAAGGATAATTATAATAAATGGATACTGCTAAGCAATAAACGGATATTGCTATAGCAATGGTGAGGTTAAATAATGGACAATAATGCCAACTGATTCGACCTATAGTTGCTCAATTTTTTCTTTTTACAAAGATGTACATGTACATAGATTACATACATAGATGTAAATGTACATGTACATTTTCAATATAATTTTCCAGTCTTCAAGACTCTAAACTCTAGACCAACATAAAATGACATTTTCCACTGTTATTTCCAAGAGAGCTTACTATTTTAGTTTCATGTACTTACTATTCTCAGACTATTAACTGCATGGGTTATATGTTATTTTCAGGACAGGCGGTATATTTTATTTGTCTGTGATTTGTGAGTTCATACCATCTCTACTTTATTGTAATATCCCTTCAACTCAGCCTTATGCAGAGATACACATTTGTCCATGTCAATTTTTTGCCATTTATATAATTTACAGTATTGTCAATGTTTAAAGTTTATAATATTGTCAATGTCTGAGGAAGTCTGCTTGGTATTTATATCTGATGTTTGATGTTAGAGGTTCTGTTGTTACACAGCCATATCAACATATTTGCTACTTTTATCAATTATATATTTTACCATTTTTAAATGTCTCAATTTCCTGTACATGCATTTTTTTTATCAGCATAAAAACAAATTACTTTATAACATAAATTTATAGGTAAAATATAGATAGGTTTTTTTTTTTATACTTTAATACTCAAATTTATCCATAAAAGATAGGGTACGACTTCAAATTTTAAACTGCATCTTCATTAAGGCATCAACACTGGCAAGTCCTTTGGAATGATCAAATATTTATCTTTGGTTTGGCCTTTGTCCGTGATGGAAAATTGGCCTTTTCATGTCAGTTTGGTTAAAGAGCTCAAGCTTCTGGTTCCATTGGCAAGTGAATGATGGTATCACATTAATCAGAAAATAGCCCGCAATAAGAGTCTTGACATAGATTAGTTTCTATGTATTTTACTTGCTGGTCAAACATTAATCTGGATGTCATTAATGCTGCAGCATTTATCACCGAACAACAACCTGTGAGGAGCTTGTGGTCAGAAGATGACGCCCAACAAGACATTGCAATTGATTTGCAAAGAAAACAATGATGTTGGGCATCAAATGGACTCATCGATTGACCAATGTTTGCTTACATCTAGGTTTAGATAAGGAAGTGTTAACCTGGGCGGTGATCCTATCTTGATGACATGCTGTGAATGTGTGATAATGATTACCAATACGAAAACACTATAATACTGCCGATACCACACCTACCAATCAAAGAACATGCACACGCACATACCAGCTTCTTGTCCAATGAAGATCAATAAGGAAATTGACATTCTTAGATCTTTTATGGTTGGTTACGGTAAATGAATAGATGCCAATAATTCTATTGCTCTCACTGTGTAGCGGTGATGTTTTGGTAATTGTTTCTCTGATGGGTCGCAGCATGAATAGATTCTGATTACAATGTTATCTAAATACATCTCGGTAGCTATTGTGCACTATTAATACATGTACAACATTCAGCCATAGCACAACATTCTTATTTTTAAATAAAAATTCTGAAGAGAAAAAAGTATGTCCAATCAGGTAATGTTTTGTAGAATGGACAAAAATGTTTTAAAAAAATGCATGTAGAAATAACATGGCTGTGTAATGCTGATATATGGTTAAAATATCAACTTCAAAACATTATGTTATTGCTATGCCATAAGCAGGTAACATTGGCAGGACATCCTGCCTTAGTGGCAGGAGCTAGTTAAAAATGTCAGCAGGATTTCTCGCTGGAAGTGGCAGCAAGCAAAACTCTACCTTTAGCCACTGCTGAACAATATCCCATACTAACTGCTCAGTGCATTGATATCTCTGTTTCAACAATAAGAACACATGCTATTCTCATCACACCATGAAGATCATTACTATTGCATCTTTGAAATGAATCAACTTCCCAACACTTGATCCAGCTGTAAACAATCATCTAAAGATAAAAACATCTGCTCTTCTTCTTCTTCTTTCTCTTCTGCTTCTTCTGCTTCTTCTTCTTCTGCTTCTTCTTCTGCATTCTCAAATGGATAAAAAACAAAGTTGGTATATTTAACAACACCACTGGAGCACATTGATTAACAATCAGCTGCTATTAGATGTCAAACACATTGTAATGTCGACACATAGTCTTGAAAGTAAACTGCTGCTGCCATGTAGGCTACTCTTTATGATTAGCAGCAAGTGTTATTTTATGTGCATTATCCTGCAGACAGGATAGCACATACCACAGCATTTGATGTACTAGTCTTGGATCACTGGTTGGAATGGAAAAAACTGAGGAGGATTGAGCCTTCAACCTCATGCATTTCATACATATAATCTTGTACTGACCTACAAGCTACAACCCATTCTACCATCATCCAGTGCAATACATACTTGGAAGATGCCACAAAAACTCCATAGTAACATTAATTAGATAACACACGTGGGTTTTTTTCTCTTTCAAGAGTAGTCTTGTCATCAAACCCATTGATGAAAATGAAGCAGGAAAACGAAAAAAAGAAGCTGAAAACTGCCATCGAGTTGAAAAGCCATCAAGTTGTGCTTATGTTGGTGTAATGAGTATCTTCAGCGGTTTTCTTCTCCTTTTTTTCCCGCCTATAATGAAGGCATTTTTCTAAAAAGCTTTCTAAAGGATATATTGATTTCAATGGTCTATATGTTAGCTTTGCTGCATCCATTCACTATAGCTGTTCTTGAACAATTTTTTTGTCTTACAAGCTTTGATGCTATTAATTTTCATGAAACATTGTACAGTGGTTGTTCTTTATCCATTATTCTCCAGCATCATAATCCTGCAATGCAAAGAAAACCCCCAGGATTAAATGGAATATCTTATTTTGTAACATTACTTTAATTGTTTTGTTTTTCCTATCTACTTGTTTTGTGAACGGATTCTAATTCAGTAATTAACTTGCACACATGCTGTAAATAAAGAAGACCATTAATTTGTGCACATTTTATAGATATTTAATAAACTGTTTTTTTTTAATTGATTGGTTACAAACTATATATAGCATGCCAGCACAAAACATTTTATTATATGGGCTATTTTCCATTCCAGCCAGTGTTCCATGACTGGTTTATCAAATTCTGTGGTGTGTGCTATAGTCCACATAAAAAACCCTTGCTGTTTTTTTAAAAGAGTAGCCCAGGTAGCGGCGACAGCAAGTTTCCTCAGAGACCATGTGTCAATATAACAATGCTTCTGACGTCCAATAACCATTGATTTATAATCGATGTGTTCCAGTGGCATTGTTAAACAAACAAACTTTATCTTTTATAAACATGTGTCAACTGAATGTGCAACTTGCTAGGCCTTTTCTCCAGTTCCAATCAGTGGTTCATAACTGAAGCATCAAAGGCTGTGGTATGTGCTAACCTGTCTTTGGGAGAGAGCATATCAAATCTCATTCCTACCTGAGTTTATTCTGAGGACATAACAGTGTGTTTCACATACAATAGCCAATGATTATTAATCAATGTGTTCCAGTGATGTCATTAAACAACTTTATCTGGGGTTTTTTGCTAGCTCTCTGTAGTAATGATGTTTATGAGGATGTTTCAAGGCACTAGATGAGATATTGGCACTAATCCCCATGGAAATTCTCCATGGATTTTTCAGCCATATAGTACTATGCAGATACCTGCCCTGTTGAATTATATGTTTGTTTGTGTTGCCTGCTCAAGTGGCACAAATAGAAGCTGGCATGCGAAATACATCTCGTGTGTTTTTACTTCAAACGTGTCTTTATGCATTAGGACACTAATTGTGAGCAGACTCGATAGCAAAGTCAGTTACCGGGTACTTGATTACAAGTACTGTTACGTCTGTGTGTTACCACGAAGGAAGTATAGTAGAGTGCTCCAGATATTATACTGTTACGTCTGTGTGTTACCATGAAGGAAGTATAGTACAGTGCTCCAGATATTAGTGTGTTACAACATTAAAGAAAAAAAGTTATTATATTGTAATGATTTTCATTTTGATGTATATTTTGCATAGAGAATGTATATTAAAATGTTCGACAGAAAAAATATATTATATGAATTGATGTCAATCTAATGTTAATATGCACTTTCCCACAGACAGGTCAGTACATACCATGGGACACTGACCGGTGTAGGTGGTGCACACCTACCGATTGAGGGAGCGGGACATAGCTCAGTGGAAGAATGTCTGCCTGTGGCAGGATGGGTCGCGAGATCGATCCTCCACAGCGAAAACATTTTTATGGGCTATTTTCCATTCCAGCCAGTGATCCACGACTGGTTTATCA